>JBBPRH010000339.1:0-25072 GCA_038092915.1 Boletus pseudopeckii
CCTGGTTACCTTTTCCCCAAGCTGCATTGTGCCTTCCATGCAATTAGAAGGGTTCCACCTCGCCCTGACATTGTGCAGGTACCAGTATTCCCCAGCATTCATCACCTTTGCGACGTCCCTTGCATTGTCCCACATGTTGCACTGCAACACGCGGTCAGACAACTGAGTCAGATACCGAGCGGCTCACACTGGATATACCAGAGCATTGGCTGTGTAACATGTAACACAAACCCTGATCGCACCGGTGCCATCGTCAAATTTTTGTAGCACCTTCCAAAAAAGAACTTGGGATCGGCTCAGCTAGGATGCTATTTGCTCATCTCGACGGTGCAGTCGAAAAAACCCCTAGGAGGGAGATCAGGCGAGGCTTCTGAAACCAGCAGATGTTGCCTAGACGCGGTGCGCTCCACTATAGACCACCTTTGTCCCTCGAGCATCTTCCACCGCTCTACAACTTGCAGACGGTACTCAAGCTCAACGCTATCCTGTGGTGGCTCCAAGTATGGAGAGTATTTGTAACCCACCCTACCATTGATAAGCTCTTTCTTGGGAGCATTTCCTTTGTTAGGAGGCCGTATGGCATGTTTCAGCGGATCATAAACAGCCCAACAGGGCTTATCGCCATATCCCATACCCGTAATGACGCCCTTGAATTCGACAATCTATGGTGTGCAAGATTGTTATAAGCAACAAAATGACAAAGCATCTCTCTGACCTTGAGCTTGCGTAGAATAACGATGTAGTTCGGTTTCACTTGCAGAAGCCACTCTAGGTACTTTCTCTGAACACAGTTCACTTTGATACCCCAGCCTGACAAGTCAATAATGGACGGATCCACGAGGGTAATGGAACGACTCCATTCTAGAAAGGGATGATGTGATCCTCGCCAGCTTCATAAAACTGTAATAGATGCACCATTTGTTCCCATTCTTTTTTCTGGCATCATGTGTGTTACAACTCCAATGACGTTGATTGTGGAGTGACCCTTTTGAAGCTTACTTAGGGGAGTAAAAGTGTCGCCCTGGTGCTCAGAATGTGACATCAATACTAAGAAACATGGCCATGAAGTGACGAACCTTTGGTGTGAAGATACCTGCCTTGACCCAAAGAGTAGTTGGACATCCTTTTCCAGGGACCGTCACCATGCTGTCATGGTTGTGTTCGCGTGAGGTATCGGTCTGGTTGTCCTCCAAGGTAGAGGTTGCACCGTCAACCTGCCCATTAATCTGATGCAGCTGTGTATTGGTGCAGGATGCGTCAGTGAATGTGTGAATTGATGCCTTGCGGAAAGGTGTAGCGACCTCTGTTGCAAGTGTTTTGTTTGTCAGTGAAACCATCTGAACAGGCAGGGAGGCTACAGCCCAGATCAGGCCGTGATGCCCCTCAGATGCATTGGTTGTAACTTGAATCGCATTTGAGGCAGCGTCAAAAACTCTGGAGTCATTCTGTTTGTCTGTGCTTCCTGCACAGTCCAAGTATGTGTTAGGTAAGGTAAGGATAAAGCCTTTCAATAGATAGAACTACCTTTCCTTGAGTCAATAAGCCTCCCTACTTTAGGATGCTTGAATACTACATCCTCAGGGAAGTGGAGAATGGTTGGTAAGCAGTGCAGGGCACTGGATTCCTTGCGCTGATCAACCTTCACCCCTTTGAGAGAAAAACAGATGCGTTCATGCGCTCGAAATGCAATTTCATCTTTGTGAGGAACCTCCACTTCGAAGCAGTAAAGAATGGAGTCTTCCACAATCTGGAGGATGATACGCCGTAGCCTGTTTCGCGGGGGCCATGTCATGAAAACCGTCCCTTCAACATAACCTGAGTCATTGTCCTTGAAGTGCATGAGCTCGCCCGGGTTTGTCCTATGGGAAAAATAACTATCCGAGCAGTCCGTTTGCAAGTTCATCTTCACAGTAGTAGGGGTCGAAATGAAGAGGTAGCAGGCTAACAAGGAGGATGTAAGTGGGAGGAAAGAAGAAAGGGCGAGGCAGGTCGGAGGAGTGAAAAAGTCTGAGGTTATATTACACTGTATTTTTTCACTAGCGAAGCTCTAACCAAGACACTGAGGAGTCGGAAATAGGTCATCCAATGCCATATGCAATGGCAGGGCTCCTTCCTTTATGACCAACCCTTGACTCTCCCCTCGCAGTTATGTGCCACCACCTGGCGGGATGACCAGGACAGCACCCTAAGGCCTAAGCTACCGTTGACCCATCGCGAATATACTGCCCAACCCATTGAAGCCAAGATGAACTCTCTGTATCAATTTTTATTAGCCCAGTATTGGCATTTTTGGCTCTTTAATGCCTGACAAATGATTGTGTTCCTCACATAGTATACCCAATGAACAGGTCTTCGTGTCGCATTGTGCCTTGAGAACTCAGGCAATTTGATGAGCTGCCAGTGCTTCTTTCCTAGCCACTCGGGGATTAAGGTCACATTTTCCTTGCTTCAAGGTTGGCCGGCTAACTTCGGTTAACTTCGGCTAGGCTGGGCAGCGCTCAGCTAATGTACTCACCTTTGTATAATATAAGCTTCATGTGAGTTGTATCATGTGATGAATCCTGGTCATGTGAGCAGCACCTCCTCATCATGTGAGCGGGTCATGTGAGTAACTCTGGTCACATGTTCATGTATCACATGCATTTTCCCACATGTCAGAGCGGCCATATTTCCCAATATGTGCCCTGCATGCTCTGAATCTCCGATACTCCGAGTCACATGCAGTTTCCCACACACTGACCCAGGACCCCCCACCTCATGTGCGTCCGCCACCAATACACCAATCGCTCTCACCGTCTCATCTCGTCTTCAGACGATTCTTCCATTCGTTCTCTTCATTCTACTCTCAATGCTCCTCCTCTTGTATCGCTGGGTGAAAAAGGGACCAAACGAGCCTGCTGGACAGCTGAGGAGACATTGGAGCTCCTCCAGTTATTGAATCTTCACAAATCCGAATCTGGCGACAACAATTTCAAGGCCATTACGTTCTCACAAGCTGCTACCCATGTCAACTCAAAGTTTCCGTCAGCCAAAGGCACTCACAAAACAGGAAAAACCTGTTCCAGCAGGTGGTCAAAGGTACATTGTATGACAAATTACTTGATGAGCGCAACTGACATTCAACAGATCAAAAGTGACTATTATGTCATCCTTGACCTGAAGAACACATCTGGGCTCCATTACGGTAACTGGAATGGTGTGCCAGTGACACCAGAGCTCAAATTGATGTGGAGCATGTACGTCAAGGTAAGCGGCATATATTTCATGTCGTGTTTCACTCATTCATGCTGATGCCATTCTAGCAACACCCTGAAGCTTGCTGATTTGCTAGCAAAGGGTTCACTCATTTCTATGAGATACAATTGCTTGTTTCCAAAATGAGCAGAAACCAAGGCAAGTACCGACCTGGAGACAAGGCAGAGCACACCGCCCACACATCAACAACTGCCGCCACCTCCTCTGATACCTCCCGTCCACTTCCGACTTCCACCACCTTCATGCTGCCTGCTGGTGTCGTCACCACCGCCACCTATCCACCATCAGATGCCAGTGCCCCCGCATCCTTGCAATTCCCACCTTATCAAGGAGGTGCCCCATAGATCCCTGGTGGCACAAATGGTATGGCATTCTCATCGCTCTCAACAATACCGCCTGCCTCTTTGGGTCTCCCAATGACTGCATTTCAAACTAGTCATCCACACCCGTTCGACATGACCACCAACTCGGGCTTCTACACAGATCACCCGCCACTCCTGGATTTTCTACCGGTCTCCAATTCATTTGGACCATTGGTTCCCAACTTGGCGCTTTTCCCACACCACCGACCACCACCATCCGACCTCCCATCATCAACCCTCAACTCAGCACCCTTCCCATGCTACCAACCGCCACCCGACTCCAACCTGCCCCTGCCATCAACCCTCGATCCGGCGTTCTTCTCACGCCTGCCATTACCATTCAATGGCCCATGCCCACCATCACCGCCAGGTTCGTGTGTCTCTGCATCCACATCAGCCAACTCCTCCGCCATCACCAGCATTAGCCGCAACAAGCAGAAACAGCCCGCAAGCAACGCTGATTTGGGGGTGTTGTCTACTAGCAAACGCTCATGACCTCCCTCAGCGGCTGTTCAGGCCCAGCTGCAGGGCAGTGCCGCTATGGACAAGATGGCAACTTTCTTCTTAAACACTATGGCCTTAATCATAGAGTTGAAGGGGACCCAGGGTGTCGCTGGGATCACCACAACCTAGCTGGCAGTTCAGCTGACCTCATTTCACGTGCTGCAGCTATCATCAGCAACCTCCCGATCAATGATGATGATAAGATGCTACTTGCTGACTATATGAGTAACAAGAACAACAAGAATGCTGTAATATTTTTTGTTACATTCCAAGATAGCATGCAGATGAAGTGGGTTGAGAAGAAGTTGGACGAGTTGAAAGCTATTGTCACATAGTAGTATCATGTACATATCCATACCATTCTTGACATTCTTTCTATGCATTTCCTGCAGCATCATGCTGCCTAAGTGCTTCACAATATTGGATCCACATCTCTTCTGCAATCTCATCACGTCTTCTGTCTGCTTCTTGTCTTTCCCTTGCATTAGCTGGCCCTTCTGCCAATGCATCAAATACCATAGCATCATCCTCCTCAGCAGTTTGCTCCAGTGCAAGTGCACTAAATTCAGGATTGAAAAATGATTGAGGATCAAGCTTGTGAATGAAGTTGTGGATAGCACAAAGTGCTGCTGGGATCCATGCCTATGTCTCCATGTTGTATTCAGGAGCGAGCTGAAGAATATGCCATTGATGTTTCATTACACCAAATATCCGTTCAATAATATTCCGAAGTGATGCATGGCGAAGGTTGAACAACTCCTCTTTATTGGCTGGTCTATGGGATATTTTAGAACTGATAGCTTGTGGCTAGTAGAAAAAGCTTACCATAAATTGGCTTGGCGCCACTCCTTCAGGTGATACTGAACACCACGATAGGGTAAAAGCAATGTACTGCAGGATCCAAATCCTGCATCTGCAAGAAGATAGTGCTCCTCTGGAATCCTAAAGTCATGGGTACAAGCATCAGCAGAAGCTCCATCCCATCCCATCATTGCATATATAAAAAGAAAATCAAAGTCACAAGCAAACAGACAATTTTGAGAAAGAAAACCTTTATGATTGCGCATATAAATGTGATCTTCATGAGCAGCAAAAGCACGGATATGTGTCCCATCAACTGCACCAATGCAGTTCCGGAAAGCATGAAAATGAGAATCAGTAGCAATAGCTAGGGAAATTGGAGTAGTAGCTGTAGGAAGTTTAACCTGGGAAGTATAAAATGGGTCTGATGCAAAGAATTGAAGCATTTGCTTGAAGTATCTATACACCTTGCTTTAATAGGGTTGAAGAAATATATTACCACATACCTTGTAATTGTACTAGGAGAATGCTGGAACTGTTCAGCAACAAGTCGGGAGCTAAGACCTGTAACACAGGTATACAGAAAGATTCCAAGCTGTTCCTCAACAGTAATGCCACCACGGGATTTGGTAAAGCCATTGTGAATGAGAGTAGTGACCAAAGCATTGAAGACATTATGGCTAACACCAAGATTATTGTGGATTTGGTTCGGATGGCCATTGAGTAGCTCTATAATCCAGGCTTCACCACTCAAGATTGAGGTGTGAAAAGGGATTTGGGAAGCTGGGACAAGAAAGAGCTGATGGTAGAACATAGAGAACTGGGCTGTAACCATTATAAGCAACATAAGAAGTCTGTTTTTGGGAGACTGATAAATAAGTTGTGCTTCAAGATCCATGATGAATGATATGAGGGAGTGAAGATCTGCTATCATGATCAATCGGTGGATGTGCTTATAGGATCACAGTGTGGGAAGATGTGACTATATTTGGTAGGGTGTGGTGTTCTAGCAGGGGCCTTCATCACTCCAATTACCCTCCATGGCTGCCACCAACAAGACCAGCCAGGCCAGAGGCACGAGTGGCCAGGCCTTCCTCAACGTTGCTACTGCTGCCACGAGCATGGCCAACACCTCCCAGGACACCGCTATGTACCACCTCGACCATGTCAAGGTGGAGGATATCAACTGGCTATGAAGCTGGTGACAGTGTCATGTGTGGCGACAGTTGGAACACTGATGTTGACCGTGGCAATGGTCTTCAGCAGAAGCAAACATTTGGCCAAGCACATTAGGTAGATCCCAGGCACTTATCCCCATCCCTCCCCGCTCAATCTCTTTTATCTCCATTCAGGAAACATACGGGCAAACATCCCTTTACTTTGCCACTGCTCCAAACAGTTCTTCCATCTCGACAATCTCCATCAACATGCCCGGACAGTCCATGCAGATAAGCAGGACCAGAATGAGAGGATGATGCGCAAGCTAACCTCCCTCCATGCCTCCATAGCCGCCGCCAACAAGACCGGCCAGACCAGAGGCAAAAGGGGCCAGCCTGCCCTCAATTCTGCTACCTCAGTCACGAGCGCTACAAACACTTCTCAGGATGCAGCCATGCGCCATCTAGACCACGTCAAAGAGGAGGATATGAACCCCACCACCAACCTGATGCATCAGTGTCCAGGAACCAGCACTGGCTATGAAGCTGGCGACACTGTCATGTATGACGACGGTTGGAATACCGACGTCAACCATGGCAATCCATGGCCTCCCAACAACCATTCCTTTTGTGACTCCAGCCAGTCCTTTTGTGTCCCCCCAGCATCACTCTACGGGCAGCAGCAGTTGCAGTCCTTTCTCCCCTTCTCCAACCCTCTCAACTTTGGCCTTCCCATACAGGATGGTCGCCCCGGATCTAGCAACACCTGTCCACCCACTGCAGGTGGTCCAGACGCACATGCTCGAACACTTCCACCCCTTGCAGCAGTCATCTCCACATCAATCCCCGCTCCATCCTCCCAATTGTTCCCCCTCCCACCACAATCCACACAACACCTACTTTTCCTACCAGGTGCAGCTACATTTAGACGACCTGCAACTGTCAATCACCCAGGCACAGCTCCCACATCATACTACACCTCAAAACCTACCCACGCTGGAGGGCCTGGATTGGTCCATCAACCAGAGTTATCTCTTCCAGTCTATGGACGTAGCAGCAAACTGGCAATGGCAGCAGCAACAGCAGCAGCTTACCAACACAATGCATTCAAGGCAGATCCACAATCCCCAACAACAGGTTTATACAACTCACCGTTTTCCTTCCATCCACTGGCACTCGCCAATTCAGCAGCCTATGGCGGGTCCCTCAAGCTTTCACCAGGCAACCATCGCAAGCAACCTTTCTCAGGAATCAATGGCCCACAGGACGAGGGGGCATGTCAAGAACCAGCTGGCGGCATATCTGGATCTGCCAACTACGAATACGGCTCAGACTCATGCCCTCAATCTCGACGGCTCTCTGTCTTGGAACCCTGCAATGACGCAGATGGCAGAGTTCAATCATTTTTATCGAGTGCAGCCAGATCAGCTTCACGCCCAACTACCTTCTCTGGACTCATCTCATCAGCATCTGCCCTCGCACTTGTCGATCACACTCCTGTCTCTGGCCACTCACTACTCCCAGGAGCTCAGCCAATAGCAATTGCAGCAGCTGCGTCAGCAACACCTCTGTCTGGAACAGGCCCAACGGCATTCAGCAGAGGGTGACTATCTCCAGCACTTTGGCAGGACGCTCCATCACCATCTACAACAACAGCAGTCACAGCAGCACAATTTCTTACCGCTCACCAAGGAACATTCTCGGCTTCACCTTTATCAGACACATCACGGAGCCCATGATCCCAGCCAACCACTACTGCCTTCGCCACCGTTGCTCAATCCGTCACCATATACTCAAACCTATCATCTGCATCCTCAAATGCAGTGACCTCACCCACATTATCTCACCGAGGAGAACCACAACACGAAGTATGGTCTCTAGTTCACTGCGGCGTACTCCACCGCTGCGCTTGGAATGAAAGTATAGGTGGAAAAAAATACCTGCATTAATTCGTAGATCTAAACTTCTTGTAACCATGGGTGTGAACATTTTTGATACTCGGTCACTATCCTATCATTGTCAAAAACTACATTGAGCAAATTGGGTGAGACAAGGAGAGCGAGATTCTGGTAGGATACTCTGATATATGCGGATGGAGCTGTGGTGTGTGTGAAAATGTGACTATATTTGGTAGATGTAGTGTTGGGCAACATGTGGGAAATAATATTATATTGGCTGCTCTGACGTGTGGGAAAATGCATGTGGTACATGAACATGTGACCAGAGTTACTCACATGACCCACTCACATGACAAGGAGGTGCTGCTCACATGACCAGGATTCATCACATGATACAACTCACATGATGCTTACATTATACAAAGGTGAGTACATTAGCCGAGTGCTGCCCAGCCTAGCCAAAGTTAACCAAAGTTAGCCAGCCAACCTTGAAGCAAGGAAAACGGGACCTTACCATCAATGTTCATGTTCCCCCTCCCTCGCTTGCCATCATCAATGTCGGGGATGGGTGATGTCGTCCCCTCCCGCCCCCACCATCCAACCCCTTGTTGAAGATGTATGGAAGTGCTCTATTCGTCGGCAGTGTGCGTTTCAGACTACATTAACCACCGGTACATCCCCCACTTTTTTCATTCCTCGAGGCTGACCATCCTCAGCCGTATCCCCTCTTTTCCCCTCAGTCCAGCACCTTGTGACAGTCATGTGAATTGGCAGTACATGTTGGTAGTACATGTTCACCATGAGGCAGTATTGCAACACGAACATGCCTCTTAAGATCCCATCCCCCACCACCTCCCCTCCACCTCTTGGTTACTCCTACTGCCATGTGTCGGCGTGCCCCCTGCAATTCAAGTGCAGGAACCTCTTTGAGCGCTTGCATCTCTATTGGGATACAGAAACCTTGTATCATACGCCATATCAATCTACAACAACGAGATGAAGCAGCCACGAGTGAGCGTCAGGTATATCTTTGTGATATGTGGGATGTCCTTCCTGCTTCAAGGTATTACTGACTTCTAACCCCAGACCTCACCATGAAACAGCACAAACATGTTTTACAAGCTGAACGAGTGGCTCGCAATCAAGATGCTCCCCAGGAATTCCATTCCGACATGGACACCAATGAGCCCCCTTTCGACCCTGCTGCAGCCATACCTCTGATTGGCGAAGAAGGTTTTGCTGTCAGCAGTGGTGGAGGAGAGCTCGAGCTCTACAAAGAATTGATAGAGAGCTTAGAAAAAATGTGCGTGTTTCCTATTTACATGATCTCCCATATCTCTTAGAGACCTACTACAGGCATCGTGTTGATGAACGTGACTGATCTCTCCATGTCATTCATATGGTTGAGCAGTGGGAACAGCAGTATGAAGACCTTACAGAAGCCTACCTCAAATATGAACATAACAAGCAGTCCCTGCTGCCGACGATGATCCCTGCTGACGAGAACCATTTTCAGCTTCATGTTGTTGACATGTTCGGTAGGCAATCTTTCACTATGTGAATAATGGCATCATCTCATCACTTGAGTAGACTGCAATGTGTACACCTTTTGCCATACCTCTCATTATGTGAATGTCTCCCTGTTACAGCACAGATACATTGGAGCCTCGCCAACATGTCCTGCCGCTGCCGTTGCTGTCTGTGTCTTGCAACTTTATCGCCAGATGCACCGCACCTGTCCTCGCCTGAGTATTCACGCATTCGCCAAGGCATTATGTTATCTCCATGGCGTAAGTTTTTTTTCTGTGTGTGCCAGCAACTTGTAACTCAAATTGGTCTAGGTTTGTTATCACCGTTACCTTGCGGCACAACTCAGGGTAGCCTTTGACGTATTCCTTGAAATTCAGTGATGGATCGATAAGCGGCTGAGTGTGGCTTTAGGTCATGATTCCCCTCACTGGCGTGCAAAGAATTCCTGCCCTGCATGCCACTATAAGCTCCAGGATGAGCCACTGCTGCAGTTCACATTTCAGATTGCCATGGATGGGAACAATTCTGCAAAGTCCATTGATCCTTCCTTCAGATGTGGCCAGGAGCGGCAGGATCTATGTGATGGACGGTCATCTATCTGGATCAAGGAAGATTATGTTGATCATTTTAAGGACAAAGTTCAAAGGATCCAGACATCGACTAATATGCAAGATACCGCAGACGATCCTGATGACCCTTGGGTAGACGAGCCAGAAGAATACAATGCTGAGCCTACTAATGTCTGTGTTGATGTTGGTGTAATGCAGCGCCAGAGGCATGGAAGAAGATGTTTGCTATATTTCGCAAGTCAGGAATCTTCATTTCCGTTTGTCACCACGGCCTTTTACTTACCATATGTGACATGGTGTGAAGTGGTGAACTGTAAGTGTGCGCTTCATAATCAACCAATTTCTCCTGCTTATGGTAATGTAGTATGAAATATCCCCTCGCTACCATATCTCGGCTAACCAACATATTCCTTGAAAATTTTCTCTATGGGTACGACATCCACTGCACCTTCACGAAGCTGCTCCACCATTCCGTTCTCGGTACAACCACCCATGCCAGGGGCATTGATGGAGTTGTCCTGAGTTTCCATGGCCATGCCCACAACTATTTGTGCCAAGTACAGCATCATCCAAAGTACAAATGTGGTGCAGGAAAGGAAGACTTCGAAACATGTGAATGAGTTTTTTCAGGGTCAAACTCGCTTGCCACAGAAATCTGCTCCACAACCAATTTTCACAGGCACCAAGCATTGGACGAACATTTCAAATTTTCTGACATGGAGAAATATGCGTCATTAGGTCATTATTCCATTCCAACAACGTTGACTGACAGATCATTGACGTTTATGAAACAGGTACTTTCCTCTATGATAATTATGTCCAATGTCTCGACATTATCAATGCACAACGGCACATTCACCCTGATCTCACTTATGTTGACTTCAAAGCCAAGTTGCACGAGGAGAGAGATTACCTTGTCAAAGCTCACCACCAACAAGAAGATGATAGTGTATACTTCAACTATGTGAAGGCACTCAATGAGCTTGACGATGCAGAGTAGGTTATTACCATAACTGGCTTTAAACGACACAACTGAGAATGTTCCAGAAAGGCTTGGCAACAGGTGCTGGCAAAGTTCAAGAAGCTTGATTTCAATGCCACGTACGAAGGGGTTATGGAGAAGCGTGTTGCAGAGATTAAGTGGCATTGTACCCACACACAGAAGAAGCTTGAGCTCAAATTGGACAGTGTCGAGAGCTTTGAAGTGCAGTTGAACCTTGGTTCCAGATGGGGGTCCACTCACCCTGAACGTATCAAATTTGAAGCACAGCTCAAGCACCATCAATTTTATAAGGCGGCTGAAGATGTTGAGAAGCTCGTTGTCATGCAATTACTTGAGCTCACGAAGCTCCAGATGAACAACCTCGGTATGCAGCGTAATTTCACTCCAGGTCACCATGTGGCTGATATATTGCTAGGGTATAAGCTAAGGACACACATCTCAAAGGCACTAAAGAGCTGTGCCACAGCGATCCACAATGCAATTGATTGATATAACAAGTATGCAGCTGAACTCAACCCCCCTCGCCCTCTCCTTCGGTGGGAATAAATTGCCGACTATGCTTTTCTTGGCGATTTCAAACTTTTATGAGGTGAAGACATTAGCAAGAAGTTATGGGCTCAACCTTCTTTTCATCAAGCTGCTAACTGCACTTTGATGCAGCATGTGCAAGAGAGGAGATCATGCAATATAATGTGGAGATTGCGCGACTGCACACCAAAATGCATCATGATTCAGTCAGATACCCATGTGCCATCCTCGATCTCGAGTCCCAAGACCCACAACTTGCAACACAATTGCAAAGCCACTGGCAACACCTTCAGTCTGTCAATGATGGAATCTTGGCATGTATCCACCAGGTTGAGTTGCTTGATGGCTACACAGGAGTGAGAGTCCTGGGTTGTTGTGAGGAAGACATGGATTCACATGAGGGAAGATCTTCCAGCTCCCCTCCAGGGGATTTTGAAGACGGGTTGAATAAGGATTGTGCTGAGGAAGAACAGAGTGCTCTAGTAGAATTTTTTAATGGATTACTCGTCGACACGTAGTATACTCTGTGGAATACAATGTTTCGTCAAAAAGACCATTGCCACCAGGATGAGACCTAAATATAGAAATGAAGAGGTTGATCAATCAACTGATCGATCAATCAGTTGATCCGTGCAACATATTTAGCTTGCACTAACGCTCAAACTTCAACCTTGACATGGCTCAACCGCTTTTCAACAATTTGTCAAGCCCATGTATGATGGTACCTGCGCACTCATGGAATCAATCACCCACCCGCCAGAGTTGAACAATGATGGTGGCAACAAACGTTGATGGATTTCAGCGGTCATGGCAATGGCAACATGCAATGCTTATCGAGACAGCAACTCGCTCACCTCTGATTGTGGGTTTCACCCACTCACGGTTGCTCATTACTCAAGTGGCATCAACCTCGAGGAATCTATTGATGCAAGAATCAGTCACTCAAAGGCTCGAAATGAGCATCTCAAACATATTCATGAGTTGATTCGTGACTTGGTGAGTCTGTGCTTTCCACTGCAAGCCATATACTCTAACTTGAATTTCTACAGGCTACCATCCTCGATAGGCTCTCTGGTGGTTCCACCATTGTCCTTCATCATCCGGGTGCAATGTCTCCCCAAGCCGATGTCTCCACAGAAGACTTGGCCATTTGCGCCTACCTCAACTTGCGTGCCCTTGCTGATCACCCAGAGTTGCATGCTGTCAGCGCACAGCTCATCCAATTTTTCATGGAGAAACGGGCACTCCCTGTAGCCCAGACATTCTGACAACACTGTGCACAACATCACTGGAGACAAGACCCTCCTACTCCACATCATCCAGTTAACTATGCCTCACTCCCTTTAATACCTCGCCCTCAAAGTGGCACGTCTTGCAGCTTCACCTTTCAAGGCCGTCCCATCTCACAATTGGATCACTTGCTCACATCCAACAACACTTTTTCCTTTGTCCCTCAGACGAATAACAGTTCGCTTATGTGGAACCGCTCTCCTCTCCCCCAGATCCTTGGATTATCAACCTGATCTACTGTTGGCCCTGGTGTGCCTGGTGACGTGGCTAATTTGGTAAGTTTTTTTTCAGACAACAAGAAGAAGTCCAGTAATGAAAACATCTCTAATAGGCCACTCACATGCATGGTACTACCATCCATTTCGAGGATGAAGATGATGACAAAGTTGACAACAGCTCCAATATCCTGCCTACCTCTGTGTCCACTTGTCCCTCCACCTTGAATATTATGTCTTCCTCAGGCTCCACATCTGCATTAACCTCTCATAAAGTGCCTGCTAAGTCAACTTCCTCTGTGTCTATGCATCCACTCCACAATGTGCCTGCTAAGCCATCAGGTTCGTGTGCCAGTGGACTATTCAGAAATGTGGTTAGAATGTCAGCTTCTCTGAGTTGTCGGTTGCATTTAGGCCCTATTCACGCCCCTGCTCTTCAAATTTTCGGTAGATATACCGATGCCGTGCTGCAAAAGCATTGCCTTCCGGATCAAATTCATCAGATCTGCTACAAATTGCATCAAGATACAGTCATTCAGCAGTGGCATTCAAAGCTGGTTAGTTCAGGGCTCCAGGAAATCACAGCAGGGATCGCGTCAGAAATTGCTGACATGATGGTGCGTGATATTAACGGTGACTAGTTTTTTCTTAAAACCCTGTGCATTGTAATATAGGTCATGCATACAACCCCCCCTCTCGTGCTGCCCTCCCCCTTCATACTGCACCATGTGAGCGCAAGCTCATACTACTGCAATGTTTGCGAATAAATGCCGCCTTGTGCAGCCATGCCAGTGCCAGCTTGTAGTCAAGCTAAACAGTGAGGCTGCAGCTGAATTGACCAGGTCGCATGCCAACAAGCACAACAAGAAAGAGGAGGCTGTTGCGAAAGTGCTTGAATACATTGACAATATGGCCTCCAAGCTTGTGCAACGATTCCAGCAAAGCTGTCATCGCTACCTTGACAGATCTTTTGTGGGTTCGAGACTTGCACGTGCACACAAGATGAAGACCAGTGCATGGTCAGCATTCATGCATTACAAGAGTGGTGAGCTCAACAAGGGTAAGTACATGCTATTTCCTAACTAGTCACTGCTGATCTCTCTTTAGAGAAAGATGTCAGCGAGAAGGACCATTTGGTAGCACTGACGACTCGGACACACATGGCCGAATACCACAAACTCACAGAGGATGAACGGCAACAGCTCATCGTGCAGTTTGATGAGGAGAAATCCAATGTACTCAAACCAACCCCAACAATCACCACTTGTACGTGTGTGAACGAAGTGTCAAACAGTTTTAATGCATGTATTGAAGAGATATTGGTTCACTTTATTCATTGAGCTTACTACTGCTGACAGTTTAATGTAGCTAAATGCATTGCACCAGAAGCATGGTATTGAAGCCCTGCTTGTCATTGTCCGGGGGTCTTACAACATCGCAATGGACCCATGTCTTCATATAACAAGTGTGGCCATCTCACACTTCATTCAGACCCTTACATCAAGTGATCCAATGATATTCGGGATGAAAATGGAAGTAGCCGCCCTTGCAAAGGTACATGAGCCACTGAGTATGTTTTTTTTTTGTTCAGCTCACAAACTGTTAATTTTAATTCCATCTTGTAGAACATTCCCTCAGTTATAAGGCCCATGTAGCAAAAGCCAAAAATGTAATCACGAACGGTCTTCAGAATGATCCAAGTAAGTTTTACATGCATGTACTTATGTATGACATGAACAATGATGCCATTCCTTAGTCCGTGTTGCCAACCCAAATCCTAACAAAGGACGCGGTCACACAAACACTAGGCTTACTTAATAGAGACAAGAGGATTGATGGGAAAACCCAACAAGAACTTGACTAGAGTTCTTGGGGTGTTGACATTCAGGTTTATATACTACTAACTACTGTTTGTACATATTATGGTATGGTCTGTGCATTGGGTATAGGGTATGACATAGTGATGACCTCATAATTCTAGACCATTGTCTAGACTAGATAGTAATTAAATAAGCGAAATAACAGAGCGGTGACTAAATACATGTGTGATGACATCATGGTCTAGGCCATGTCACGTGATGAGGAAGAGTAAGTAGTCATGTGATCGGTCATGTGACGTTTCACAGGATCATGTGATGCAAAAAAGAATATGTTAAAATATGGATTTGTAACAGTCTGTCTTATCGGTTACACGCACGATCAGTGGGCCAATCCTAGTGAGCTCAAGGGTGGAATTGGTCCATTAAAAGCTCTAGCACAGGCAGTACTCGAGAAAAAGTGTTACTTTGTCAAAATCTCTGCAGAAGAAATAGTCAAGCGCAGTGCTCGTATTGCAGATGGTGAAGTTCTAACACCAAACAAGGACCGCAGCATTCCCAGCACTGTGACCAAGAGTTCCTCTACCTCTCATGGCATGCAGGCTGTGGCCAGCATACAAGACCATGACATGCCCTCCGTTCGCGATATGGCCAGCATACAAGACACGCCTTCGGCCAGCACACAAGACACACCCTCCACTCACGATACAGCCAGCTTGCAAGCCATGCCCACCACTCACAATGTGGCCAGCACGCAAGACACAGCCGGCAGCCAGGACACGCACAACATAGGGGACTTGTGCAATGCAGAGACAGAGCTGGGTTTCAAAGATCCTGATGCCGGCGCTGAGATATCACAGGAGTCCAGATTCAAAGATCCTAATGCTGGCACAAACTCGCAAGCTGAGACATCACAGGAGCCTGGATCCGAAGACCCTGATGCCGGCGCAAACTTGCAAGCTGAAACATCACTTACACTAGGTAATTAGGGTAAGTAAAGCTTCTTGATTGTTATCAAGCAAATTAACTCACCATCTATGTAGGTAATGCTTCAGCTGATGAGAGCACAGCGAGGATCATGCGATATTAAAGATGCTCTGATACAGGATACGTAAGATGAAGGTTTGACAGCTATCAGAGGCAAGGATGATTGAATATAACAGTTATGACAAAGGTGTGGCAACTTGCCATATATGGGTGAGCAGTGTAGCACAAGGCTAATGTGGCATGTACATTGCACAGCAGTACTAGAACACACCCTACCGGCACCTGGCCCATGCAGCTTTGCCAAAGGGGATTGGAAGGAATGGTACTAATGATGATTAACATTGAAAAACAAAAAAAAAACAGAACATAGCCACAAACTAAGTACTCCGTGGGTATGCCCACACATGACTGTCACAATCTTGAGAGGCATGTTCATGTTGCAATACTGCCTTGTGGTGAACACGTGCTACCAACATGTACTGCCCATCCACATGACTGTCACGAGGCACTGGACTGGGGGAAAAAGAGGGGATGCGGCTGAGGATGGTTAGCCTTGAGGAATGAAAAAAGTGGGAGATGTACCAGTGGTTAATGTAGTCTGAAATGTGCACCGCCAATGAATAGAGCACTTCCATACATCTTCAACAAGGGGTTGGACGGTGGGGGCGGGAGGGAACAACATCACCCGGCAAGCGAGGGAGCGGGAACATGAACGTTGATGGTAAAGAGCCCCGGAAGTTGCTGAAGGACTGTGCCACAACCTAAATGGGGGGAAGTGACGTTAGTGGGCTTATCTACCATTATTGCATTATCAAGCTGATTGATAATACATACACATGACTACACTAGCTACAAGAGTGAAGGTATCAATGTAGTTTTTTTTCCTTAGTACTAAGGCAACCTAGGAACCGCGGGGCACCCCGCAGTTCTCACAAAATCGCTCTTACAAAGTTAAGTAAGTGTTACCTCACATGTAACCATAACACTTTGTTGATTTACAAATGTGGGAATAACAGATGGGTTTATCTAGAATGAAGGGGCCAAGGAGTTATATGGGTTAATCATTTGCATTGTGCCAAAAATTTCACTCACCAGTTGTAATCCCAGCCAAGCCACATGGTTCAATTCAAGTGCATTGAGTGAGGATCCCTCAACCAATTTGTCCAGGGATGGTCCAAGATTTTCAAGAACCATCACACTATATGATCCCTCTCTGCCAAACCAGAGAGGTTGAGGCAACCCAACACCACCCTGAAGCTGCGTGAGGACCGAGTATTTGTGCTGCAAGGAAGATGTTGGCTTGTTGGTAATGGGCTCAAGCTTAATTGCGACAACTTGGCCCGTTATGATGTTGTGACTGCGGTGAACTGTAGCTGAATTGATGACTCATCCATACTGAGGTGGAGCTCCACCATGGTTTCAACTCACCAGATGATCCTGATCCCAATTTCTCATCAAGTCAGTATCTGCCATCAATGCGAACAACATTTATATCTCCAGGCATGTTGATAGATGTTGGTAGCTTTCCTGATGAGTTTTTTTACTGAATCATTGATTTTAGATACTGACTTCGTGAGTTGTGACCACTGGCACAGTGGCTGGACACTGCCCTGCATCAGGAAAAATGGCAAAGTCTACATCAGCCTATATAGCATATATAATACTGGTTGCACCCATCAACATCCCCCCTTACATAGTACAATATAACACTGACAATTTCTATGTATGCTACAGTAGCAGCATCTTAGACAAGGGCTGCAGCCTGCAATGTGTCGATATTGCACATTGTCGTCCACTATAGCATAATTTCAATCTTTACTGTAGGTTACATACTGTACTCTCCATAGTCAGTATCATTACCCTGTTTTCTTTGTAGACATCAAACTCACAACAAATAATGCTCAAATGTGATATATAACAATGTGGTTGAAACATTGTTTGTATTGTACCCAACATTGTTGAAAATGTTGGCTGTCAAGTTGACAACTTGTCTATATTGTATCTACATGGCCCAACACCATGTCATCTCATCAGTCCTCATCTGACTCTCCCACTTGCTCATCCTCAATATCTGAGTCGTCGAACTCCTCAATGTTGTCCTCTGGTTCTGTTTCAACAGTGTGATCCATGGTGCCTTCAGCACGCTTGTACTCATTGATTGCATTCAAGAATGCATGACTGGGAATGGCAGTCTTTGGCTTGCTCATCTGTGGGCCTGGATTCACCACACCCGCATGTGAACTGATGACCAAACACGTCAGCAAAACCCACTATGCTCAGAAATGACCTACCACCCGTTGTCATAGACCTGTTGTAGTATCCTTCCCAGTAATCCAATCGAGGCTGTCATGTCGTTGAATTCTGAGAGTGATGCCTGATGGCTCTTGTACACTGCTGAGTATTCATGCTCTTTGAATACTATTATTTCCCGTATTCTGGACTTCCATTCGTTGATCGCACATTCAATCTGTACTTCATAGTGAGCAAATTTGCCTTCACATGAGTTCAAACATACTGCAGTGATAGCCATTGCAAACCCTGCCAAAGGGAACGGCCTGTAGTATTTTCCCCAATGAATCCCATCGTCGCCCTTGTTCTTGAATAGCACTGCATTGATCACCTGCTGGATGGGAGGTGACATGTATATACCTGTATGTTCGTCAAGTGAATCGTGATGGGTCTTCTCACCGTGTCCATGAGCATCAACTGGATATGACAATGTATCACTTACATGAAATATGAATGCCGAGTCCCTTTTTAATTGCACAAACAGGGCTCGGTTTATCTCCATGGTGTTGTGGTCTGCAGTGGTGTCAAACCCATAGACACTACTGACGACAGCATGGGCCTTGGTTTTAAATTGGCCACATAGGTGTGAGGTTCAAGCAGTGATCTAATAACAGAAACTATCCATGAGCAGACCCATATTACAAAGGCAAATGCTTACTAGTTTTAGGACCCCTGCATTGTGTGGGATATTCACATCATAATGGCGGCAAGCCACATCCCATGCAGCTCTCGCCCACTCAATTTCCTTGACCAGAGGCACATATGGGTCGTTACAGAGCAGTGTGGCACAATAAATTTTGATGGTGGTCTGAATGATGCATCGAGTTCCTTTGTCATAGTCAGCGGCCCTCGCACGCATCTTACCCCCTGTGTCTATACCAACCATGTTCTTGTGACTCAGAGACTTACTGTCTTTGGGCTCATCCTCGTTGCTAATGAACACGGTATGATGCAGTCTCTTTTTGGGCACTGGCAAGTCCTCATCACCAAATAGTATGTCTTCTTTGCATGGTGTGGACTGGTTGTCATCACTAATGCTGAGGTCATCCATCTTGATGTTGACGACTTGGGATTTGCTAGCATATTAGCAAGGTCAGTGCAACTCATATACAAACAGCTCTGTCACGTACGAGGGATATGGTGTAGGATCTCGTACATGCACCCGCTTCTTGGGCGGACTTGCAACAAGCACGTCAATATATGCTTTTGTTCGTTTTAGTCCATTTTACAATGGCTTAGCAGACCTGGGCTGCATGGGCACCTGGACAAGTGGGGACAAAGGCTTCTTGGACTGATGACATGTCAGTCAAATGATTGTTTCTACACGGAAGCTTGACATACCTTGTTGTTGACCACAGTGTGGGTTTGAGGTATGGAGGTTTTGTTGATAGTTGGTGGCACTCTGCCCTGGCAGACTGTTAGAGGGGCCATGGGCTGCTTGGCAATGTCCATGGCATGATTGATTGAGTGGACACTTTTCACAGATCTGGAGATAAACTGGTGACATGTCATAAGCATGTCCATCGAGTGCAATGTATGTACAGCTTTGTCTGCCTCAAGTATGACAGGGCTTGCAGAATGGACTTGGGTTGGTGCTTGCAAAGTTGCCACCATGAATGGGTCAGACTCTGCTGCTCTGCTTGCTTGCTCGTGTTTGTGGGCAAGTACCTCACGCTATTTGGCCTTTTCACATGCTTCCTGCTCAGAGGCATGTCTTTCATTATTCTGGTCATCTGCAGCATATATATGTGAACAAGGGAACAAGTACAATTTTTTTAGAGAGGTTAATGTACCGATCATGGCCTGTAACTTCTCAGTTGGTCAACATTTCCATCCATAACTGGTTTCAGTTCGGGAAGCTTGCAAGCAAGGCACCTCGCTCCAGGGGAATTGTGAGGTCATCAGTGAGGAGGGGACATGAGTTGTGTCTGAATGCAAGGACTCACCAAGTGGGGATCTTAAAGCAAAAAAAAAAGGTCATAAAAAGGTCAAATCAACAGGGCCACAAGGCGAAGAGGGGGCCTGGAATGGAGTTGGGTAGTGGTGGAATGGAGACCCTAAGATTTCATTAGACACATCACATGGTGGAATACTGCTATGCTTATAGGTTGAATTTTTGTCTCGTTGTTCTTGTTCACCCATGCCACCAACTCAACATTTTGAAACTTCTGTACAACATCAGTGTATCTGCTGTGGCCAAACATTTCCAACAATGAGCGGGGTACGGCTACATGTCAGCCATTCCCCTTGTTGCCAAGCGCATGCCCTGCAGGACATGGTAGTACACCATGTTAGGAAAAATAAGGAGTACGAGATACCCATCCAAGATGACACACCTAATGTTATCATGGAGACAGCTGGGTGGAATGGTTATGAAGATGACCATAATGGTGGTGTCACCACTCCTGACACTATAGCTGGGCTAGAGGCTGGCCAAGTCCACCAGAACGACCTATCCAGTGATGAATCTCAGTGAAACGCTGGCACTAATGATCTGGTCAACCAATAATACATACACAAATATAATGAAGGTTCTGCAGCGGAGATCCTCGGGTCAGCAAAGACATCTTTCGAAGCAATGCAAGACTTACAAAAAGCAGGCGAGCAAGGTATTTATGCCCTGTTTGCCGACTGCCAGGAGTGGGAGTCAGCTGATTGGCTTACTAGGAATGTAAACCAACATGCAACTGATGAATTTCTAAAATTGCCCATCATGAGTGATATTCATTCATGAACTTGTAAAGATAATGATACTTGTGGCATGCAGACCCAGGAACGAACTCATCCGAGCTACAAGAGTTCACATATGTTCATGAAAGTGATGGATCAGCTTCCAACCAGGCCTGAGTGGAAATGTGATCTTGTGCGTGCTTGTTGTGGAGAAATGGGAGATGCAGAGGAAGGCGAGGGTGAAGCAATTGAAGGAGAGAAACTGGAGCTCTGGTGGCGAGATCCAGGGCCTGTGTGTGGGATCTGATTGGAAATGCAGCATTCAAGAATGAGATGGCATACGCACCAAAGAAGGTCTATATGGACCATCAAGGACAAACACGGTGATATGACGAGATGTGGACCGCGGAATGGTGGTGGAAGACCCAGGTGTGTTCCTATTAAACCTGCTATCAGAGACACACCCTCATGATTTTATTAGTCACAGTTACCAGCAGGAGCGACAGTGTCGCCCATCCTCCTCGCTTCTGACAAACCCCAGTTGTCTAGATTCAAGGGTGATAAGGTTGCATGGCCCATCTATTTAACTATAGGCAACATTTCAAATCATGTTCATCGTCAGCCTGCCCACCATGCTTCAATACTGCTTGGCTACCTACCAGTTTCAAAGCTCAACTCGTTCGACAATACATCTGTTGCCGGTTACTGCCTGTTTCACTATTGCATGAAGCAAATAGTTGACTCACTCGTCACTGCTGGACTGGAGGGTGTCGAAATGGTCTGTGCCAATGGGCTGGTGAGGCGAGTCTACCCCGTGCTTGCTGTGTTTATTGGAGATCACCCAGAGCAATGCTTGGTCGCAGGTTGTGGGGAAAACCGCTGCCCAAAGTGTCACATGCCTGCTGATCAACATGGTGAAAATTGCAAATACCCACCTCGTGATCAGGCACAAACTACATGCATACTCCGAGCACAAGCAGCAGGCGAATATTCCCCCGAGTTCATCACAGAGGGCCTTCACCCTGTTTTCACCCCCTTCTGGGCCAAGCTCCCTCATTCCGACATCTTTTGTTACATAATCTCAGACATACTGCACCAGCTCCATCAAGGGATCATTAAGGATCATCTCAAGAAGTGGTGCACAGCAATTGCAGGAAAAAGGGCCTTTGATGCTTGGTTTCAGGCAATGCCGTTCCATCCAGAACTCCAACATTTCAAGGCTGGGATTTCGCCCATCAAACAGTGGACTGGCAGTGACCACAAGGAGCTTGAGCACGTTTCTTTGAACGTGCAGGTGGGTATGACACCAAACACTGACGTCCTTCGAGCTACTGGGGCGCTGCTTGACTTCATCTACTTAGCACGGTATCTTTCCCACACTGATGATACTCTACAAGCTTTACAAACCACACTGAACATCTTCCATAGGCTCAAGGATGTTGTGAGCATTTCAACCTTCCCAAGCTCCATGTGCTCGGTCACTATGTTGACTCAACTCAGCTCTTCAGCAGCCTTGATGGCTTTAACATGGAGAATTCTGAGCGCTTTCACATTGACTATGCCAAGAAGGCATATGCAGCAAGCAACCGCAAGGACTACAAAATCCAGATGACGAGATGGTTGAACCGGCAAGAAGTTGTGTTGTGGTTTAGGGCATATCTAGCCTGGTACCACTCCTCGACTGCTATTGGGTCAGACACTGATGATTGTAGTGATACATGTAACTCTGATGATTTACGTGCTAATGCTGAACAGGCATCATATGTGCGGGCATATTACCACATTGCACAGTGCCCTCAATACCCAAAGAGGACAGTCCAGTCCCTGGTTCAGTCTCAGGGTGCAGTACAATTTATAGATGCGTTGTGAGCATTCGTTACGGACCTTGAGCCTGGATGCTGAATGACCTTCCAACCTACTATCCATGACCATATTGACTGTTTCACCAATGTTCAGATTCCCCTCCAGCCGCTTGTTCATTCGTCCAGTAATGAGATGGCCAGAATTCGCTGTCATCCAGAATGTGCAAATGACCCTTGCAAACCTCATACACCTGTGCTCTACAACACTGTCCTGGTGCAAGTTGATGCAGTGGCTCACAAGACGGGTGGCTTTTATGGTGAGTTGAGCCCCGCTGCACATAGGATCCAAGTTTGATCAATTTTAACCTATACTAGGACTTTGTGTAGCTGAAGTTCGAGTTGTCTTCATGCTACCTCCTCACCTTGGGATTTATCCTCATCCACTCGCTTATATTCATTGGTTCAAGCCACTTCGCGCCTTCGACAACAACTTGCAAATGTTCCATTTGGGCCATTCAACACGGAATCACTTGCCAAATGCTGCTGTAGTGCTGGTCACACATTTGGTGCAACCCTGTCACCTCATTCCCCGGTTTCCAGCTGGTGCCCTGGATCCTTGTTGGCTCCGTGGAGACTCAGGCTCTGCAGACTCTTTTTTCTTGAACAGGTATATTGATTTATACATCTTTGAACAGTACAGGGAGCATGGGGATGTCTAAACTATGCTGCGGCCCGGGCTAAGGTGAGCCTGCCTTCCTTTGTACAATCTATGGTACACTCAACAGTGCTTCAGGCTGGTCGGCATACCCTACATATGGGTGCCAAATGTGTGTTTGATCAGCGCATCCTTGTTCTGAGTCGGGTCATCGTGAAATCTCAACAATGTCAATGCTGGTGGACGTCCCTTGCAAATCGATTTGGCAGTCTCAGACCCTTTCTTGAAGGAAAGACTACAGTGCGAGGTGACCTACTAGATGCAAGGGGACCCTGGTAAGCAAAGAAAATGATCCATGAAAACTTTTCTGAGCCTGGTCTTCACTTTCTAGTATGTGTAATACTGGCCATGGCACGGCATCACGGTAATGTGGCTCATGGACAGATATGCTGTGCATGGGTGCTCGGACTGGTCCGCACATTTTACACATGCGTGCTGAATGCACATTTGATTGGCATGCCCTCATTGACATTGGTACTAGACTCAGTCCTTCCTCTGGAATGAAACATTACAGTATGACTTGGTGCGAGACAGACTACTAGATGGTAGTGTCGGTAGCACGGATATCTGGCTGTGAATTGTATAGTCTACTATAATCATTGCTTGCTTATATATGTGATATCATACGGACGCATGACAATTGTAGGCATCGGTAGCCAATGTAGCATACAAAGAGTGTATGAGTACAACATATGCTGATATTGCCAATATAATTGTGGCATGCACTACCACATTATTTCCTTTTTCCTGATGTGGAGTCTTGAGCATCAAGCAAAGTGAGCATTCAAACAATGACCTCAAATGACTTATGCAGTACTTTGACTACACTTACAGTAAGTAAATGGATGCTGGAGGCTTGGAGTGATTCAAGAAGAAGTGACCTGATGGAGTTCAAACAGTGAATATTTGGGCTATTCTGGGTCAGCGACTGTTCCAAATTCCCATTTGCGCAAGACAAAATTTACAAGTGTGCTTGACAACATTATCTCTGTGGGAATGACTATCTTTCAGTGGACACTGTGGAACAAGCACCACTCTTGTTGACCCTGCTTTGGACCTGCCCACTCTATTACTACTAGGCTTCATAAAAGATCCTCTGGAAGAGGTGCCCAGATGAGGTCTCAAATCTACCCTCCCAACTCCACAATGCCTGTCGCTGTTGGGTATGGTTCATTTTCCTATCATAATAGCAGTTCCAACATCACAAGGACTGTAATTCTGGCGAAATTTGTCACTACTTTGCCAGCCAAGGTGAAAACAACTGGCTCATTGAAAATTCACTCTCGGAATATGAACATCGCTAGACAGCCCCTGAAATCTGGTAATGATTCAGATATCAAGCGATTAAGTGAACTTGGTTTGGAAGCTGTAGCTGTAGTGTCCAGGCCACCTTCCCCTGTTTACCCCCTTCCATGGGATAGCCTGGATGGAACAGATGATGTTGTTCAGAGGACAATTCAACTATTATTAAAGTTCTTAGCATCTGCAGTTTTGAGATTGAGTACATGTATTTCATGATGCATCAGATCAAATCTGACTGAAATGCACCTCAAAGGGTCATTCAAGATGATACTGAACCATCTTTTGTTGCCTAATTGCTCTGGTCCTGGTAGCAAACAGCTAAATACTGCAAATATGACTGAGATAAGAAATATTCAGTTGTCAAGAAATCCATTCAAT
>JBBPRH010000340.1:0-25046 GCA_038092915.1 Boletus pseudopeckii
GAAGGGCTCTTCTTTTATAGATAAATACAGGGGCTTGGCTAGCCAATCAGAAGGGTTGGCTGCTTACAAATGCCAAGGGATTGCTTTATAATGCTGAGAGATTCCTTACAAATGCCAAGCTCTTGCTGACTGATGCATGAAATGCTATGGAATACCATAGAATCTCATGGAACTCCATGGAATGTCATGGAATACTGGCCATGTGATGCAAGGCTATGTAGGATATGGTCACATGGTTGTTTCCATTTCTTGCTCTTAGCTATATACATAGTATTTACAAAGATAGATATATTTACATTAGCCATGTACTTGTTGATAGTAACAGAGCTATATGTAGGAGAAAAACATTAATATCTCCTGGGTTTATTAGTTAAATATTCTGAAAATTGGAGGGGAAATAGGTTATACTAAGGGTCATTAGGCCCTAGAGTATCGAAAGATTCTAACCACTGCAAGTGGTAGAATTAAATCTATTTGGGTCTTAGCTTCTGACTGTGCATGAAACTAGTTTGATGCAAATCACCAGCTCAACTACTATATGTGCCTCTTAGCCAGTTCAAAAAAAGGTGGGAAAAGGATCAGCAAACAAACAGTGTTCCATTACATTACAAGACGCCAAGCTTGAGGCTTGCAGACGGCGGCGCTAGCTAGTGTGATGAGACAAGCCCGTCCTGAGAATTATACAGATTCAAACTCCAACTGACTTTAATCATCTTGGTTCCAGAATTGGCTGAATGACAGTGATAATTCCTGGCACTTGTTGTGAGGTACTGTAGGTGGATGGGTTGTGCGCTCCACAGTCCCCACAGCGCTAGTTAGTCCATGGCCAGTCGGTTCAGTGAAACGCTGGAAACTCACTTGGTCAGGCGCATGTCTTCCACACTGTAGATTCGCGCTTTGGAAAGCTAACTTGGAACCATCTCCAGGAGCCACGACTAGGCCTGGGCCCTGTGGTTAGGGTGAGTTGCTTATCTTGTCAAATTGCAGAAGTATATTGCATGCAACATTCCAAAGACTAGGTGCAATTTGGAACTGTGGGGAAACGATGCCACTTTGAACCCAGACAACTCGAGGCTGGGTGTGAATGAAGCAGGGACATAGCTCATCTGAGTATGCCCAGTGCGGTGTGACTTGCCAAGTTGAAACCTTACTTGTAGACTAGTCAGTTGCGCCGCTTGGCAGCTCGTGACACAGTAACAAGTTCAACTTGCTGATAACACATATCAGAGATCCCTCAGCAGCTCGGCCTCCTCTGAAGTGAAGGTCCATGGAGTGCCCACCATTGATCAACACAGCCTTTTCCCAGAATGGCACTTCTTCCATAGTCCAGACAAGTTGAACCAAATTGTGCATGCATAGTCAAAATTAGTCACTCAGAATTCTATCACCTTACTCTTTTTCAATTGATTAATAGTTGTACATTCAACTACCTTGTAACACATACCTAGTATAACATACCTTCAGGGCTGTCGCGAGGAGTATGTGTTATGAGGGAGTTGACAATATGCTCACTAGGAGTTTCCATTCACTTTGTTCTGCAAGGTGGCTATACGGCAGCAAGGTGTCTCAGTGTTATGCCCAGTGTCAGCACGTCAGTCATATGTTGCCACATCTCTTGGACACCCATTTCGTCAGTGCCAAAACAATTGAGTCAACAATTTGCGAGTCACCATTCATTGAAGCAGAATTACAAATTATCTGCACTCATTAGTAGGTGGGTTCGATACCCAACTTGTCATGAACATCAGTATGATCTGTGGAGAGCTAACCCTAACAGGTATGCATTGCAGACCTCATGGATAACAGTGGAGACCCATGGGAAATGAAGCTATGGATGATATATTGCACACCCTGACTATCAGTTCTTTGAGCCACATTCTAGCTACACAGGTAGGCACGAATCCTGGTTACCGAGGTGTGTTGCTTGCTGTCGCAACCCTAATTCCTCATGCTCTAGCGCTCTTTTAACGCACATACTGTAGCTGCTGACTTTGTCTGTTTCGGGCCCTTGCTCTCTATACTGTGTCTCAACATCCACCCTGGCCATTGAGAGTCCTAGCATTTCTCCTCGCATCAAGCATGCATGCACATCGATGATTGAGTCATATTTCCAGAGTTCATTCCTCAGATATTCCAGATGTACTCAGTGCAATCCCTGACAAAGGAAGAACACAAGGAACCTGGTCATATGCATTGATGGCACTTCTAACCAATTTGGTCAGAATGTAATTGTTCCGCATCTCTGTAGTGTGTTTCTCTCAGCTGACAACTATGGCCAGAATACCAATGTGGTAAAACTGTTTGCCAAGATCGATCAAGAAACAATCCATCCAGAGCAATATGCATGTTATTTCAGTGGAATTGGCACGTATCTAAAGTCATTACATGTTATTGATTGTATGAGGAGAGTAGTCTCTGATACATTCGACATGGCAGTTGCATGGTTTGTACTCATTATGATTATTTTTTTTTTCCAATGAATTGAAATACTTCATCACAGGAATATAGGAGAGAATGTTAAGCATGTGTATGACTGGCCAGCATGAAAGTATGAAAAGGGAGACCAGATATACCTCTTTGGTGAGTTTAGTTCATCATCATAGCTCTTGTAGCTAATGACTGTGGTACAGGTTTCTCTCAAGGTGCATATCAAGTGCGGGTTCTTGCAGGGATGATACATGAGGTATGGGCCAATCCGAGTCAGTTGTTTTGATCATCATGTAGAACTAACACATGTGTCAGGTCGGCTTGGTAAGGACGCCAATGGAGAAGTGGATTGCAAGGTGGGTAACTGTTATGTGGCGTATGTGGGGTTGATGAACCCCAGGCAGGGTTTACAATCAGTATGAAGTGATTCATTCAGGAAAGCCGAATGCAAGGCAAATTGGCAGAGAATTCAAGAATGTGTTTTCCTGGCAGGACCTGAAAGTGCACTTCATTGGAGTATGGTACTGTAATTTTACATTCCCATTCCTCAGAAATGGAAATGCCGCAGCTGATCTCGGTCAGGGTTACTGTCTCCTCTGTGGGGCTTATAAGAGGGGACATCTTCTTTCCGTCTACGGCAAATGGTTGCTATTTCTGACATGCGCTTGCTCTCAATGAGCTTTGGGTCAAGTTCATGCCAGAGTATGCCCACAAAATGAACTCTGAAACAAACCATGGGAAGTCCAAGTCCATCGTTCCCTCCCTTAATGCTGAGCATACTGCAATTTCCACGAGCGAATAGCATAAGTCTACTGTGAATGGTGATGGCTCCAGATTCTCTGCAGGAAAAAATAACAGGACTGCTGATATCAAGGAAGTCTGGTTTGCCAGCACTTACTCAGACATGTGGGTACCCTTTTGAGACCCACTCATATGATACCGAACTTCATACAGAGGTAGTATGAACAGATCTGGAAAGTGTCATCAGGCTGGGAACGTCTCCCTGCTGTGGATGTGTCGAGAGGCTGCTGCATGTGGTCTCATGTTGCAGCCGACAGATATGGTTTGGGTTCTGGACGATCTTGATTCTGGCATCAGTAACTCAATGAGCCTTGCATGGCTCACCATTAAATATATGCCCATCAAGTATCAAGTATCCTTTAGTGGTAGATGCAGTGATGCTCTACAGTGAGGCTTGCGTCTTGCAGGTTTGCCTTGTTGATATCGTGCTCTGTAGCTTTCATCAGCTGGAACCACATTGTGTCATACCCAGTCAAAAAATCCATGCTTCCATTTTGTTTGCAAATGCTTATCGTCCACTCATGATACTAGGGGAGGGTTTCGACATACCCACCATATATGGTGAACTCAAAGATACAGAACTGGACAGCCAAATTTGGGAGACAGGCTTATTCAACGATACTGCAGCACAAGAGCTGATGACCTACCTAGGTGATCAGCAAGGGGATGCTCTTGTATACTTCGGCAGGTTATTGTTCATACTGTGATTCAGTAAGGTTTCTTTACCTTTTTTCATCCACTCGATAATTACACCACCTCCACCTTCACACCAGACTTTGGTGCCCAATTATTGCAGGAGGTAATGGATGAGAATTCGAAATATTTGCTTCAATTTTGTTGATGAAAGAATTAGTTGAATAGTGTCCGAGTAGTTCCCGTCGATAATCAATATGGGTCATGTGACCTTGTTGATAGCGCAGTGCAGCGCATGCCTTGTGTTCACCACATTCCATTGCAGCGACAGTGACAAATACACTCCTTTACCTCTAACCACCATCAGAAAGACTTCTACCTGCTTTTCATGGCCAACACACAATATGTCTGGTGTTCATGCGAGAGTTTTGGATGCCGGAGCAACCCAGACAGCTCTGGTCAGAAGGCTCAAACAGCCCAAACGGCGCTTCGACATCGGCATGTGGATGAACAGCTAGCTGCTGCTCGAGCTTGGGTTGTCCCACAGGCTAACCAAGCTAATCCTGATCTTGGACATCCAGACCACCCTATTCCCAAGCAACAAATACCGCCTTTCCTGGATCATCCAGTTTCACGTGATGCATCTGAGTCCCCAATCTGCAACCCAAGTTCCATGCTGCACCCCCAAGAGCTTGAGGAGCTCTTTGACAACTGGGGAGATATTCCACAGGGCCCCAATGCTTTCAATCCAGGAGGGTTCAGCTCTGACGAGGATGATGAAGTATTTCAATGTCTAGGCCTTCGGATAAACAAAGAAGAAGTAGATGGTGACCCCAGGATTGGAGATGATGTACCAGCTGAATAGGAGGAGCTGCCACTTGATGATTCTGACGAACAAGGCGAGATGTTCATAAATGATCTTCTTGCACCCCTTGGGGCAAATTTCAACTATTCAAACACCCGAGATGATGTTCATATCCACATGAAACCACCTCCTTGTATGTAGGACCATCCTGTCATTCATAACACATATATCTGTGCTTATATTTCAGCCTCGTTCTTCAATGCCACTCACGCTGCAGTCTCTCATGATCTCGAGAGCAAAGAGAGCTTCTTACGCACTGCCCAATCAGCAAATCCCGATATTGAATTCCATGACCTAGATCGCTTCGCACGCACTCTACCAACTCTACTAAAACATCTTGGATTCACGACGGATCAATTCATCATCTATCTTTTCATATGCAACATCTGTTGGAAACTCCATCACCCCTCTGAATTAAATGACCTCAAGACTCCTTACTGTGATGCTGATGATTGTCCAGGACTGCTTTACACACAAAAACGACTTGCTGATGGTTCCAGTAAATGAACACCAACCAAAATCCTACCATATGTACCCCCGGAATGTGCTTTCTAGCGGATCTTCCTTCGCCCAGGCAAGTGGGACCAATTTCAACATTGGCATGGTGCTGGTGATGAGCCAATGGCTGTGCCACCAATAGCTGGACATGGCTTCAACTCATTCCCTGATTCTGACAAGCTGCTAACTGATATTTATGATGGTTGGGGCTGGCGTACCATCCAAGCAGGCTTACAGTGTAGATGAGGAGGTCACTGGGAGGTCGAAGATGTTGATTTATTTGAACTCCATCAACACTTCATCTCCCTTCCCTGCGGGCTTGTTTGGAAAATGAATATTGATTGATATGCCCCATTATTCATAATAGAGTTTGACAGTTCTCTGACACACCATTTTATCAGCTTTCAGACTATGAAGGGCAGAGCCATGTGCCACTCAACTGGTGCATTCTATGCCATTGTATGCAACAATCCTCATCCAATCCACTATCTACTTGAAGAAACCATCCTTGTCATGGTAATTCCAGGTCCCACTGAGCCATCACTTAAACAGATGAACAACCTCCTTCAACCATTTGTTGACAGCATGCTCCGACTTGAGGATGGTATGTACAGCAGTGCCTCTCTGACATAAGTTACTCACTTGGCTTATTAATGTGGTTGATAGGTATTGAGTTCACTGTACATGGCCACGAGGAGCGCTGTGTTTGCCATTCTCACCTCAATCATATTGTCTTGGACCTGCCAGCAACTCACAAAGTTGCTGGCTTATATGGTCACACATCAAAGTTTTTCATATGTCCACTTTGCAAACAACCAAACTTTTCATTGGCACATCCTGACTGTTTCAACTCTGAGCGTAAGTGCTCATCTAATGCTTCACTCATAAAATCTCATTTATCCCATAGGATTTGAACTCCAGAACGACTGGAGGTACATTAAGTACTTGTTTCAAGCCAGGAATGCACCTCCTGCTGTTGCTCAGAGGATCAGTGAGAATTGCGGCATACAATGGTCTGTTATGAACTACCTGCTGGCATGGCTCCTGGGACAAAGTTCACTCATTGAGTTTATGCATGCGGTCTTTTTAAGTAAGTTTTCACTTAGTATTATTGTTTTCTCATTTTCACACACTTTCCAAGCCATTGTTGCCCACGTCTGTTGGGTCATTATTCTCAAATGTGGGATGCTTAATGGTGGCCATGTCATCAAGCCAATGGAGCGGATACAAGGGTTTTTTGAATCACTTGTATGGCCAGTCGAGGCAACACAACTACCTCCATCCATAGGTCCATTACAACATCATCTTGACTTGTTTATACACTCACAATACTATGCTTGTAGTTCATTGTTGGCAAAGGATCTCCAAAGGCTGACCAATGGTGAAATACCTTGACTGTCCTCTTTGTTGCTCTCTTTGTTGCCTGGGAATTTAATGGGGAACTCGTCGATTATGATGCCCCAGTGTCTGCGCCAAACACGAAGAACTTCAAGGCTCAGGCCTCCATGGAAAAGACCCTCTGTTCACGCCTTGTTGATTATTTTCTCTCTAAGAATTGTGAGCCCAGTGAAGCCGAATTAGACCATGCTTGCAATGCCAAAATGGACTGCAACTTTCACTGACATTACCGTATGATCCTGGAGTTCTCTGTTGCTGTGCGCATTCTATCTTCCCGCTCGTTGAGTCCAAATGATATACATTGAGGCTGTGCCACACTATTACATGCTTGCCAATCCTGGGCACGCATGGGCTGCCATTTGACATCATACTTCCACCTTGCCAACCACCTTGAATCTCAACTCTATCGCTTCAGACCATGCTATGCAAAATGGGCATTTTCCTATGAGCGTTACAATGGGCGATTTGCCTCCTTCAATCATAATCAACACATTGGCGGTGAGCTTGAAGCCACACTGATGTGTCATTGGTGGAGCATCACATTCATTTATGAACTTGTAAGGTCACATTTCCGCTGCAATCCAACTTTACTAACATTTCCGTAACTCAAATTCTCCATATAGAGGCTATTCCCAATAGGACAGAAGATGATGAAGATTCCCTCCAATTGCTTCGCAACTGTTCTAAGACTCAGTGGAAGGACTGACAAGGCACTGTGCTTAATGGACTATGGGGTAATGACCAAACACTCCATATTCCCCTTCTAATTGTTTCTATAGGTCAGCTTAAGTTCACTGATCACTCACATCAGGTATCACTCAAGAAAATCAGCCAGAATCTTTATGACATTGTCTATACTTATATCTGTGAGTTGTGGCATGACACTGTGGACTTACAGCAGAGTACAAACATCCTTCCTAATAGCAAGAACTTCATGGGTAATGCCAAGGTTTTCTCCCACCTCTGGCTCAATGGGCTTCACTATGGTGCTGCCACTCTTCATCGTGGAAAGTCAGCATGATATGCCTATATCAATGGATGGGAACCAGTTGAAATCTAGCACCTACTTACTATTGAGCATAGGTGCTGAAATGGCATGGAATTGCTTGTTACTCACATTGCAATTGTCTGACACTTTTGTCAGGCTAATGATTTGCCCAAGTTTCCATGGGAGATGTGGTAAGTGAGTGTTACATTCCCTCCCATCACACATACTCAACCTCAATGTGAATGCAGGGCCACTGATCTTTGTGTTTCCCAATGGTGTGCAAATCTCCTTGGTCCTGATTATATTGTATCCATAACATCTCTTTCTGGACACTTCATTCTTACACCAATCCATGTCGTGAACCGGGATATCTGGGTTACAATTGCATTTGACCATGTATGTATTGTACACCAGAACTTTATTTCTGTGAATCAGGCATACTAACAAGTTTGCTCTCAGACAAATCCGGAAGCTGATGTACAAGCAGAGTATAAGGAATAGTGAGGCAGTGCGGTATATTGTACAATTGTCAATTGGTGAGGCAATTAGTTGAACTCTTCATCATCCTCATCCTTCGCTTCATATTCATCTCCATCTCCATTGTCATCTTTCTCATTGTCTTCATCCATGTCTGCATTGTTGTCTGCATTGTTTGGCGTGTCTTCTATATGAGGTGAGTTATATTTGTCATGAGCACAACTTGTTAACTGTTGTACTATTGGCAGGCATTTGAATATATCTTGACCCATCCTGTGGGTGGGCTGTTAACCATTCCCCGTCAATTGCACCCTCTGGAATCTTAAGACCACTCTTGAACACTGGTAAGTCTTTTTCTTGAGGACTGCCAATCTTGTACTCATAATGTGATGGCTTTGCCTTGTTTGCAAGGTCATTGTGATGACTTACGGCATCATTGACCTCGTTATTTCCATGAGTATCATTTGTTAATCACAAATAACGATAGGAATCCACCAGGTCAGCCCTATATGCTGGGCACTGTGTGATCCATGGCAGTTTTGATGGTGCCTTACGCTTAGCCACAGGGTTTGCTCTATTTACCTGTTGCTCTTTGTCTGTCCCAGGGTCAATTCCTCCGTCCTCATCTGCACTCTCATCTGTCGACTGATAATGAAATGAGAACAAGAAATCCCACATAGGTTCCTGAAGGTCTGATTGATCACGGACAGTGACATGCTCGTCAATTTTCTGTCTTTTTGTAAGTCTAGCCTCTATTGTAGTATATTTCATCATTAACTTACTGTTCGCTTTCTAGCATTCCAGTGTGATATCTGTGCACTTGATTTCCCTTTCGGCTTGGCACCACCATAAGTGAGTGTGATCCCATTCGAGTCACGATACTCATTAGCATAATGCTTAAAGACTTTATGCAGATGACCAAAGATATCAGCCTTCTTTTCTTCAAATAGTTCAGCTGTGATCATGGGTTGTACACTCCAAATATTATTCATGATGTAGGTGACCATCAGCGCATGCCAAAGTGAGTTGTCACCCCAATCCTTTGTGAAATCAGATCTGACCTGGTCATCTTTAATCTGAGCTCTATCGGAATGCGGGTGGAATGTCTTGATCTCACATGGCACATGGATCCCAATAGCCTTTAGGAAGCATTGACAAAGAGCGGTCTAACCTCAGGTGAGTACTTTGATATGCATGCCTGGTTACCTCACTTACATTCCATATGTTGTCCCTTTCATTTATAAAGGTCACTCCAGAGTCCTCACTTGTGGCAGATTGTTTGCCTCAACACTTCTTCTCAGTAATTGGGTTTCCCGCAACAACTGGTTTCATGTCACTGAGAGGAGCCACATTCATATTGATTGTTTCAAGCCTGCCAACCACCTCGGTAACCATCAAAGAGAGGCTCTGAAGACCAGTATGAATCTTCCCCATGTCCTTGGTGTTCTGGTCCTGTGCTTCATGCAGAGTTGCTATCTCATCATGAAGCGTCTTGATCTTGGCATTCTGATCCTGGATTGTGTGGTGGGAATTATCAACTTCTTCCTGTAGTTTCTGTGCGTTTGCTTCAAGCCGGGTGATCACATCCATTAACCACTTTGGTATGGTGGCAGCTTTTCCATTTGAGACTAATTGTATGCTCTTAGTAGGTCCATTCAGAGGATCCTGCAAGCTTATCCTGGTCAAGTTGGATGGAATGATGACCGCCAGCTTGGAAGTAGAAAGCAAGAATCGGCTCATAGGAGCAGTGCATATAGGTATGGGCACATTATTGCCAGTCAGTGGCTGTCCACCAGCACCAGGTTGTTGACTGGCATTCACCCTTACCAGGGATGGGATGGGAAAACTAGCCCTTATTATGGCAGGGTCAAGGCATGCATTCGAAAACCCTGCATTCATTTCAGTTGTAGGTGCTGTGATAGTTGATGGTGTGGGACTGCGAGCCCATTTCTTGGTCGGAGGTTCAGCAAACTGTTGAAATGCTGTATACTGTTGGTGTTCGGGCAGAAGATTGTTGTATGATTGGGGAGGGTGTGGAGGAATTGCACCCAAAGGAATCAGGTATGCTGTTGCTGCATCGTAAGGCCTGGCAATTTCAGTTGACAGAGCATTGCCACTGGTGGATACAGCACCTATCAAGAAAGGGTTCTTGAACCTAGCACCCGCCGTTCCAGTACTTCCAGTCACCAGACACTAGGGTTGCACAAACGCATCAAACAAATGTCCGCCGCTAGCTTGTTTGCGCTTATTGGAGGGCTCCTTTGGCATTCCTACTATCAATCAGAGGCTTGAAAACATTGTCCAGGGCCAGTAGGATCTCTTGCCAGCTCACTAGGGAGATTAGAGGGTGTGGATTACGGCTGTTGCAATGTGTATGGGCCCGGGTGTGTATAGAGGCTATAGCGAGCACTATCACAGCAGTGCATACAGGCAGGGGGGCTACCATTTTAGGGTATGTAGGTAGAGGCACATATTTGTACACACAATCTCTGGAAACCAATCATTGAAAAGAAGGACTTTCTGTCAAAAAACAGCTCAGAGAACTATTGAGAAGAAATCAGTAAAGAATTGGTGAATATTTCAAGTTTTTGTCGACTTCCGACCGGACACAACTTGGCCTCAAAGTCCGGTGTCAGAGGAGGGAAAGGAATGCATCAGAAAAGTGCATGATTGGCAAGACCAGTTTATCAGCCTCATCCACAGCCATAAGTGTGCACCGCTTGTTAGGCTTCTCAGTATCATTGCCTATTTTGAAGCTGGTGAGTGTCCTAGTATATGAAACACATACATCATGTCATTTATAATATTTCATTGCAGCTTGTGATCTTGAGGCGAGGAGTCCTGTGCCACCTCACATCAAATTTTCACAAGATATATTTGATGATGCGAAGGAATGTTTCAGTGGCATTCTAGCTGTAGATCACTATCAATATTGTCCCAGAGTGATTGCTCTCTTCAAACCCCTGACAGGACACAAGATTTTATGAGAGCGCATTATCACCCAGGATGTCTTGGAAATTCTCATGAAGTTACTCAATATGATGGTTGTACAACTGGGAGGGGGTTTTGTACAGGCAATGGACAGCCTGACCTGCCTGTTGCAATGTGGTGTGTTAGTAATCATTGTGCACCTCGTAACTCATTCATAGTCGGTTAGAGGATACTTGACAAACTATCATCGAGAAGCTTGGGACCAATCCCCCGAATTCCAATGTGCCCAGACTTTCCCAAATATTGGAGGTCAAAGGTAGGGACCACACCTGTGGTTGAGACTATATCGAGATATATCATTCTTTGTAGAACCCCACCTTTTGACTGCCACGCTGCACATGGTATTGACACTGGCACGAATCCAGCAAGGTAAGCATCTCAGCTTTGTTAGTAAGCTATAGTAAATCAGTAGTGATGCATAGAGAACGCACAACGCATGTGTACCTCAGTGAAACGTAGAATAAGGCAGTTGGCAAGAGAAGATGAATGACTAGTTGGTCTTCTTGCTATTGAATTGTTGCTTGTCCTATATGATCCAAATAACCAGGGTAAGCAGTATGTTCTTGAACTTGTGCTCTCATCTGACGTTCCCCGCTTTAGACCAAATAGATACAATTCACAATTCATGCATGCGAGCTAAGCTCGCCAGTGTCTTGATCCGCTTAAACCCTAGTGGACACATCACAGCTGATGGACACAATCATGGTGTAGATCCTATACAACAGATATTGGATCATCTTTATGGGCTTGGTGAGTGAGGTTCATCAGAGCATTTCTAACGAGGTTCGACGGTGACATTATTCTTATCAGATGCTGTGGCACTCAGTGACCAACAGGGTTTACTCCTTAGAGAACTGAAAAAGTTTGTTCAGAAGGGGGATGCTTGGGAGCATACTGCAGCAACAATGACCCCTCTGAAGCTGTGCCAGTGTGAGTTTATGTTTTGACACATGAAGCCACGAGCTCACCATCTATCAGCTGACATCATCTGCACATATCTTTGCAAGGTCAACCTGTTGGACATTTTTGTCAACCAGTTGCAATGTAAGGACAGCGCACTGCTCACTGCATACATGTTGTCTATCTGTTTGAAATATGGTGAGTTGGATTGTGTGAGATAGAACTTGCATGGCTCAGGATTGCACTAGATGACACGAAGGAGTTGATCAAGCGCAACGAGCTCCTTCCCAAACACATTGTTGGGATGCTGCGACTGGACTATTTTGACAATGCTGTAGACCATGTTGAAGGGTTCCAGATTCTCCATGACTTGATACAACATGGTATAAACTACCCCATCATTCTTGATGATCCAGCTCCGCATCCTGATCCATTTGAGTACTGCAACAACTGCGGTTGGACAGGTCACATATCCTGAGACTATTGGGAGGAAGGTGGCAGGAAGCATGGACAAGCTCCAAAGGGCTGGAAACCTAGAGGGAAGAAGAATAAATCTGATTCGAAGAAACCATCAAAGGACTCCAAATCCTTCCAAGCCAATGCGGCCACCACCTTGGACAGTGAACCTGATGGCATGTGGTTAGCAGAGGACATAGCATATAACGATACTGAAGCAACGACGACCTTACCCTACGCTACCCTCGCACAAGGAGGCACACCATCAGCCAATGCTACTGTCAAGTTGTATGACAGTGGTGCTTCACTGCACCTGTCCCCCTTTCGTGACCATTTCGTCACTTTTACCACCATCCCTCCTAGGCCTATCACCATGGCAGACAAAAGAGTCTTCTATGCAGTTGAACGAGGTGACCTGCACATTGAGATCCCAAACGGCAACAATAAAAGTCGAATCCTATTAAGAAATGTGCTCTATGCACCTTCGATGGATGTCACCCTCATATCAATTAGTAAACTTGCAGTGGCCGGATATGCTGCGCTCTTCCATAGCAGCGTATGCTATATCTTTGATCCTAAGAAGAAATTATTAGGTGAAGTACCCGTAAGCAACGGACTCTACCGCGTTAGACATAAGACTGCACAGCAATCATTTGCAGGCACCACCAGCACAATCGAAACCCTCACCATGGAGGATTTACATGCATGCCTGTCGCATATCGCCCCTGCTACTATAAGAGACATGTTAGCAAAAGGGATGGTTGAGGGAGTAAAGCTAGACCCAGCGCATGAAACAATTGGTCAATGCATGTCATGCGAGGTCATGAAGGCAATGTGCAAGCCTATCGGCAAAGTTTACAAGCCACAACACTGTGCAAAGTTTGGAGACAATATACATACTGACATCTGGGGCCCATCAAGCATTCAAACCCCTGGTTACAAGTCCTACTATGTGTTGTTCACTGATGACCACACGCACTATACAAACGTCACCCTCCCTCCAGCCAAATCTGACACCTTCAATGCTTACAAGAATCATGAAGCATGGGTAAAAACCCAGCACTGCAAGACAATTAAATGCCGGTGATCGGACCGTGGAGGGGAGTACCTGAGTGACAAGTTTAGTCACCACCTAAAGGCTGCTAGGACAGAGCGAAAACTCACCATGCATGACACCCCACAGAGCAACAGTGTTGCGGAGCGCCTCAACCAAACATTGATGGAGCAAGTCCATGCTGTGGGCCACAGAAGCAGACTACCACAAAATCTGTGGGGGGAAGCGTTAGCACACATCATATAGGTAAAGAACTGTACCGCCTCACGAGTGCTTGACGGCAAGACACCGTACGAGCTGGTACATAAAAATAAACCAAACCTCATGAAGGTACCTACCTAGGGAACTCGAGTGTGGGTATATGATCCAAATAGCTCAAAACTCAATGCATGAGCACACGAGGGCTATTGGGTACAGTTTGACACCAAAAGTTGAGCCAGTCCTGGAGAGTGGCATGAGCGAGGGTGATAATGGGGTCACAGAAGCCAAGACCGCTGATGTGAGCGCATGGGAATATGAAGACAAAGATGCAGCTTACACAATGTTCACCAGAATAAGCAAGGCCGAGGCATTGGAACCACAGACGGTCAATGAAGCTCAAAAGCAACCGGATTGGCCACACTGGGATGAGGCGATTCGAGCTAAATTGAAGAGTCTCAATGACACTCATACCTGGGATGTGATACCTCAACCGCCAAAGTCCACCAATGTTGTAGACTGCAAATGGGTCTTTAAAATCAAAAAGAACTCAGCAGGCGAGATTGATAAGTACAAGGCACACCTTGTTGTGAGGGGATTCATGCAAATCCACAGCGTAGATTACTATGAAACTTATGCACAAGTCACTCACCTCACCTCACTTTGTCTTATCCTAGCCATTGCAGCACGACACAACTGGCCCATTGACATTTTCAATTTTCACTCAGCTTTTCTCAATAGGAAACTGGATGACAATGAAGTCATCTTTATGGAGCTACCACCAGGGTTCGACAAGCACAGCCGTGAACTCGTCACGCACTTGCAAGTTGCCCTCTACAGATCAAACAGGGGGCCCTCAAGTGCTACCAGCAGCTCTGCCGAGAGCTCGCTGAGCTAAGTTTCTGCCATACCAAAGCTGACTGGGGCATCTTCATGGCAAAAATAGGTGCTCACCTACTTGTTTTAGCATCTCACATCAACGACTGCACCATTACTGGCAGTTTGAGTGAACTCATCAAAGCGTTCAAAGACGAGATTGGCTCCCACTTCAAGATCACTGATCTGGAGCCAATCAGTTGGTTACTCAGGATGAAAGTGATGTGTGATTGTGATGTGCACACTATCTCAATTTCACAGCAGCCCTACATTGATGCAATACTGGCCAAGTACAATTTCACAGACGCCAAACTAGTATCAATTCCCATGGACCCCAATGTTCAGTTATCTTGCAACCAGTTCTGAAATCAGCCGCTGAAGTCGCAAAGATGCGACAAGTTCCTTTCCAGGCTGCACTCGGATCTCTCATGTACCTCACCATTGGCACATGGCCGGACATTGCGTTCATCATATCGACACTTGCCCAATTTATAGAGAACCCCAAATGGACCCACTGGCACAAAGGCCTGGTCACTGACCTATGGCACAGAGTCAAAAGGGCTTGAAGGGTATACTGACGCCAATGGTGTGTCACAAGAACACTGACATGCTATATCCAGTTATGCATTCCTCGTTGGTAGAGCTGCTATCTCATGGGAATCACGGAAACAAGAGTTAGTCACACTCTCCACCACAGAAGCAGAGTACATTGCAGCTACCCATGCTGCAAAGGAAGCCATTTGGCTTTGTTGACTCATCAGCGAGATCTTCAAACCACTCAAACACCCAACTACCCTCCATTGCGATAATCAGTCAGCGATTGTGCTGACTAAGGATGGCACTTCCTAGTATTAAAGCCAAACATTTCGCTTTTGCTTTTGGACTCCGCTCAGTTTGAGGGGGAGTGTCGAAGTTATATGATAGTGGCTGTGTGTAGCTTACTAATCACATACATTTTCTCCCATCGTGTTTGGCCTCACACCTCAGTGTCTGACTACTACAGTACACTGAGGTAAGACTCATATTTCACCATTCGTTACAGCTTGCTAATGTCCTGTAGCTATATACTTCCTACAGGTGAATATACTAGTGTCTGACTACTACAGTACACTGAGCTATATACTTCCTACAACTAGTGGCTACTAGTAAAATCACATATGTTACTAATCAACCACTGATAATCATAGACTGAGTATTAGTGTGGAAATCATTATAGTATTGGTGTGCGTTCATAGAACATAGCAGTTGAATACCTACAACATGAGTCTAACTACTGGTAGCTCAGGATTGCATGAAATGTCTCTTTATCTGCAAAAGAGTTGACATAGAAGTCTCTCGTGACCTCTAAGGTCCCGTTTTCCTTGCTTCAAGGTTGGCCGGCTAACTTCGGTTAACTTCAGCTAGGCTGGGCAGTGCTCGGCTAATGTACTCACCTTTGTATAATGTAAGCGTCATGTGGGTTGTATCATGTGATAAATCCTGGTCATGTGAGCAGCACCTCCTGGTCATGTGAGCAGGTCATGTGAGTAACTCTAGTCACATGTTCATGTATCACATGCATTTTCCCACACGTCAGAGCAGCCATATTTCCCATATGTTGCCCCGCATGCTCCAAATCTCTGATACTCCGAGTCACATGCAGTTTCCCGCGCACTAACCTGGGGCCCGCCCACCTCATGTGCGTCCGCCACCAATACACCAATCGCTCTCACTGTCTCATGTCATCTTCAGACGATTCTTGCATTCGTTTTCTTCATTCTATTCTCAATGCTCCTCCTCTCGTATCGCTGGGCGAAAAAGGGACCAAACGAGCCTGCTGGACGGCTGAGGAGACATCAGAGCTCCTCCAGTTTTTGAATATTCACAAATCCGAATCTGGCCACAACAATTTCAAGGCCATTACGTTCTCACAAGCTGCTACCCATGTCAACTCGAAGTTTCCGTCAGCCAAAGGCACTCTCAAAACAGGAAAAACCTGTTCCAGCAGGTGGTCAAAGGTACATCATATGACAAATTACTTGATGAGCACAACTGTCATTCAACAGATCAAAAGTGACTATTATGTTATCCTCAACCTGAAGAGGTGACTCGGACAGTGTACCAGTGACACCAGAGCTCAAATTGATGTGGAGCATGTACGTCAAGATAAGCAGCATATATTTCATGTTGTGTTTCACTCGTTCATGCTGACACCATTCTAGCAACACCCTGAAGCTCGCCGATTTGCTGGCAAAGGGTTCCCTCATTTCTATGAGATACAATCGCTCGTTTCCAAAACGAGCAGGAACCAAGGCAAGTACCAACCTGGAGACAGGGCAGAGCACACTGCCCACACATCAACAACTGCTGCCACCTCCTCCAATACCTCCCGTCCACTTCCGACTCCCACCACCTTCATGCCGCCTGCTGGTGTCGTCACCACCGCCGCCTATCCACCATCGGATGCCAGTGCCCCCGCATCCTCACAATTCCCACCTTATCAATATGGTGCCCTGTACATCCCTGGTGGCATAAACGGTATGGCATTCTCATCGCTCTCAACAATACTGCCTGCCTCTCCGGGTCTCCCAATGACTGCATTTCAAACTAGTCATCCACACCCGTTCAACATGACCACCAACTCGGGCTTCTACACAGATCACCCGCCACTCCCAGATTTTCTACCAGTCTCCAATTCATTCGGACCATTGGTCCCCAACTCGGTGCTTTTCCCACACCACCAACCACCACCATCTGACCTCCCATTGTCAACCCTCAACTTGGCACCCTTCCCACGCTACCAACTGCCACACAACTCCAACCCACCCCTGCCATCAACCCTCAATCTGGTGTTCTTCTCACGCCTGCCATTACCGTTCAATGGCCCATGCCCACCATCACCGCCAGGTTTGTGCGTCTCCGCATCCACATCGGCCAACTCCTCTACCATCACCAGCATTAGCCGCAACAAGTGGAAACAGCCCGCAAGCAACGCTGATTCAGGGGTGTTGTCTACTAGCAAATGCTCACAACCTCCCTCAGCGGCTGTTCAGGCCCAGCTGCAGGGCAGTGCCACTATGAACAAAATGGCAACTTTCTTCTTGAACACTATGGCCTCAATCATAGAGTCGAAGGGGACCCAGGGTGTTGCTGGGATCACCACAACCTCTTCCTCGCTAGCTGGCAGTTCAGCTGACCTCATTTTGCATGCTGCAGCTATCATCAGCAACCTCCCAATTGATGATGATGATAAGATGCTATTTGCTGACTATATGAGTAACAAGAACAATGAGAATGCTGTAAGATTTTTTGTTATATTCCAAGATAGCATGCAGATGAAGTAGGTTGAGAAGAAGTTGGGCGAGTTGAAAGCTATTGTCACATAGTAGTATCATGTACATATCCATATCATTCTTGACATTCTTTCTATGCATTTCCTGCAGCATCATGCTGCTTAAGTGCATCACAATATTGGATCCACATCTCTTCTGCAATCTCAACATGTCTTCTGTCTGCTTCTTGTCTTTCCCTTGCATTAGCTGGCCCTTCTACCAATGCACCAAATACCATAGCATCATCCTCCTCAGCAGTTTGCTCTAGTGCAAGTGCACTAAATTCAGGATCGAAAAATAATTGAGGATCAAGCTTGTGAATGAAGTTGTGGATAGCACAAAGTGCTGCTGGGATCCATGCCTGTGTCTCCATGTTGTATTTGGGAGCGAGCTGAAGAATATGCCATTGACACTTCATTACACCAAAATGGTGAAGGTTGAACAACTCCTCTTTATTGGCTGGTCTATAGGATATTTTAGAACTGATAGCTTGTGGCTAGCAGAAAAAGCTTACCGTAAATTGGCTTGGTGCCACTCCTTCAAGTGATACCGAACACCATGATAGGGTACAAGCAATGTACTGCAGGATCCAAATCCTGCATCTGCAAGAAGATAGCGCCCCTCTGGAATCCTAAAGTCATGGGTACGAGCATCATTCCATAAGGCTACATCAGCAGAAGCTCCATCCCATCCTGTCATTGTATATATAAAAAGAAAATGAAAGTCACAAGCTAACAGACAATTTTGAGAAAGAAAACCTTTACGATTGCGCATATGAATGTGATCTTCATGAGCAGCAAAAGCACAGATATGTGTCCCATCAACTGCACCAATGCAGTTCCGGAAAGCATGAAAACAAGGATTAGTAGTGATAGCTAGGGAGATTGGAGTAGTAGCTGTAGGAAGTTTAACCTAGGAAGTATAAAATAGATCTGATGCAAAGAATTGAAGCATTTGCTTGAAGTATCTATACACCTTGCTTTAATAGGGTTGGAGAAATATATTACCACATACCTTGTAATTGTACTAGGAGAATGCTGGAACCATTCAGCAACAAGTCAAGAGCTAAGACCTGTAACACAGGTATACAGAAAGATTCCAAGCTGTTCCTCAACAGTAATGCCACCACGGGATTTGGTAAAGCCATTGTGAATGAGAGTAGTGACCAAAGCACTATAATCCAGGCTTCACTACTCAAGATTGAGGTGTGAAAAGGGATTCGGGGAGCTGGGACAAGAAAGAGCTGATGGTAGAACATAGAGAACTGGGCTGCAACCATCATAAGCAACATAAGAAGTCTGTTTCTGGGAGACTGATGAATAAGTTGTGCTTCAAGATCCATGGTGAATGATATGAGGGAGTGAAGATCTGCTATCGTGATCAATTGGTGGATGTGCTTATAGGATCACAGCATGGGAAGATGTGACTATATTTAGTAGGATGTGGTGTTTTGGCGGGGGCCTTTGTCGCCCCAATCACCCTCCATGGCCACCGCCAACAAGACCAGCCAGGCCAGAGGCACGAGTGGCCAGGCCTTCTTCAACATTGCTACTGCTGCCACAAGCATGGCCAACATCTCCCAGGACACCACTATGTACCACCTTGACCATGTCAAGGTGGAGGATATCAACTGGCTATGAAGCCGGCGACAGCGTCATGTATGACAACGGTTGGAACACCAATGTCGACCGTGGTCTTCAGCAGAAGCAAACATTTGGCCAAGCACATTAGGTAGGTCCCAAGCACTTATCCCCGTCCCTCCCTGCTCGATCCCTTTTATCTCCATTCAGGAAACATACGGGCAAACGTCCCTTTACTTTGCCACTGCTCCAAACAGTTCTCCTGTCTCGAAAATCTGCGTCAACATGCCCAGACAGTCCATGCAGATAAGCAGGACCAGAACAAGAGGATGATGTGTGAGCTAACCTCCCTCCATGCCTCCATGGCCACTGCCAACAAGACCGGCCAGATCAGAGGCAAAAGGGGCCAGCCTGCCCTCAATTCTGCTACCTTGGCCATGAGCGCTATAAACACTTCTCAGGATGCAGCCATGCGCCACCTAGACCACGTCAAAGAGGAGGATATGAACCCCGCCACCAACCCGATGCATCATTGTCCAGGAACCAGCACTAGCTATGAAACTGGCAACACTGTCATGTATGATGACGGTTGGAATACTGACATCGACTGTGGCAATCCGTGGCCTCCCAACAACCATTCCTTTCGTGACTCCAGCCAGTCCTTTTGTGTTCCCCCAGCATCAAATACATCCTCACTCTACGGGTAGCAGCAGTCGCAGTCCTTTCTCCCCTTCTTCAACCCCCTCAACTTCAGCCTCCCCACACAGGATGGTCACCCCGGATCTAGCAACAGCCGTCCATCCACTGCAGGTGGTCCAGATGCACATGCTTGAACACTCCCACCCCTCGCAGCAGTCGTCTCCGCGTCAATCCCTGCTCCATCCCCCCAATCATTCCCCCTCCTACCACAATCCACAGAACACCTACTTCTCCTACCAGGCACAGCTCCTGCATCATACTACACCTCAAAAACTGCCTATGCTGGAGGGCCTGGATTGGTCCATCAACCAGAGTTATCCCTTCCAGTTTATGGATGTAGCAGTGAACTGGCAGCGGCAGCAGCAACAGCAGCAGCTTACCAACACAACGCATTCGAGGCAGATCCACAATCCCCAACAACAGGTTCATACAACTCACCATTTTCCTGCCACCCACTGGCACTCGCCGATTCAGCAGCCTATGGCGGGTTCCTCAAGCCTTCACCAGGCAACCATTGCAAGTGACCTTTCTCAGGAATCAATAGCCCACAGAATGAGGGGGCATGTCGAGAACCAGCCGGCAGCATATCCAGATCTGCTGACTACAAATATAGCTCAGACTCACGCCCTCAATCTTGACGGCTCTCTGTCTTGGAACCCTGCAATGATGCAGATGGCAGAGTTTGATCATTTTATTGAGTGCAGCCGGATCAGCTTCATGCCCAACTACCTCCTCTGGACTCGTCTCATCAGCATCTGCCCTCGCACTCGTCGATCGCACTCCCGTCTCCAGCCACTCACTTCTCCCAGGAGCTCAGCCGACAGCAATTGCAGCAGCTGTGTCAGCAACACCTCCGTCTGGAACAGGCCCGACGGCATTCAGCAGAGGGCGACTATCTCCAGCACTTTGGTGGGACGCTCCATCACCATCCACAACAACAGCAGTCACAGCAGCACAATTTCTTACCGCTCACTGAGGAACATTTTCGGCTTCACCTTTATCAGACACATCATGGAGCCCACAATCCCAGCCAACCACCAGTCCCTTCGCCACTGTTGCTCGATCTGTCACCATACACTCAAACCTGTCACCTCCATCCTCAAATGCAGTGACCTCACCCACATTATCTCACCGAGGAGAACCACAACACAAAGTATGGTCTCTAGTTCACTGCAGCATACTCCACTGCTGCACTTGGAATGAAAGTATAGGTGGAAAAAAATACCTGCATTAATTCGTAGATCTGAACTTCTTGTAACCATGGGTGTGAACATTTTTGATACTCGGTCACTATCCTATCATTGTCAAAAACTACATTGAGTGAATTGGGTGAGACAAGGAGAGCGAGATTCCGGTAGGATACTCTGATATACGCAGATGAAGCTGTGGTGTGTGTGAAAATGTGACTGTATTTGGTAGATGTAGTGTCGGGCAATATGTGGGAAATATGGCCACTCTGACATGTGGGAAAATGCATGTGATACATGAACATGTGACCAGAGTTACTCACATGACCCGCTCACATGACGAGGAGGTGCTGCTCACATGACCAGGATTTATCACATGATACAACCCACATGACGCTTACATTATACAAAGGTGAGTACATTAGCCGAGTGCTGCCCAACCTAGCTGAAGTTAACTGAAGTTAGCCAGCCAACCTTGAAGCAAGGAAAACGGGACCTAAACTATTGTTGCAGGTCATGTCAGGCGAAACTCAATGACCATACTTGGGGATGAGCTGTACCACTTGGTGGACACTATCTAATGGAATGATGTCCCCCAAGGGAGAGCCATTGCTTTGGAAGTTGTGATGCACAATGAACATCTTGATGCCTGGCATAGGGGCAGCAAGACATATGTCATCCACCATCATGAAGTGTGTGTGGGTGGAAGGATTTGACGTATAGAAGACAGGGAGAGGGTGGGGTTGTGACAGGCTGCAACATAGTGCGTACTTGGCCTACCACATAGTCTACAAAAGAAATAAAAATTGGATAGAAGATGAGTCGATAGGAACAAAATGTACGCTCTCTCTGGCCATATGGGCATGTTTCGTACCAAATCCATCCTCGAGCGTGATTACTGGTGGCCTGGCCTCTCCTCCTTCATTAAACATTTTATTGATGGTTGCGCTACTTGCCAGCAAAACAAGGTCAACACCCATCCTATGGTTCCCCCCCTCATCCCCATCCCATCAACACACTCGCTCCCATTTAAACAACTCTCTGTTGACCTCATCACTGACCTTCCACCCTCCGCCGCCTTTGATTCTATCATGGTCATAGTAGACCATGGCCTTATGAAGGGGTAATTCTAACCCCATGTTGCAAAACCATCGACACAGCTGGAATCACCCAGATCTTCTTTGACAATGTCTTCAAATGCTTTGGTTTGCATGACACCCTTATCTTGGATAGGGGCCCACAATTCGCCTCTGCCTTTGCTAGAGAGCTTGCCCACCTCCTATGATATGATGTATGACTCTCCACCGCGTATCACCCCCAGACTGATGGTCAAACCAAGCAAACCAATCAGGAACTCGAAACTTATCTCTGAATATTCTGCACCAATAACCCATTATCCTGGGTGCAATCCTTATCTGCTGCCAAATTCCATCATAACTCCGCCCTGCATAGCTCCACAAAGAATTCTCCATTCTCCCTCCTCTATGGTTATGAACCCTGTTTATATCCTCCCCTTGGAAAGACCTTCCTCCCCGCCCTTGAAAACAGACTCTCCTCCCTAGACGACATTCGAAAAGAAGCTTTGGCAGCCCATGAATCCGCTTGAAAGCTCATGACCTCCAGATCCTCACACTGATTTACCCCATGGAAAACAAGAGATAAGGTTTGGCTTGAGGCAACTCATCTCTGTTTACACTACCCCTTCCGGAAACTCGCACCCAAATGAATGGGTCCATTTGAAATCATTAAGGTCCTATCTCCCCTCACCTACCAACTCCGACTCCCACGTACCTGGAAAATACACAATGTTTTCCACGCATCCCTCCTATTGCCTTATCGCTCCACAGATGCACATGAACCTTTGTTCTCTAATCCTCCCCCTGACGTCATAGATAACAAAGAAGAATATGAAATCGAGGCCATTCTATCCCACAAAGGCTCCAAAAGCCGTAGATTGTACCTGACCTCCTGGAAAGGATACTCCTCTGCCGAAAACACCTGGGAACCCGAGTCCAATCTCCGCAACTCCACTCCCATGCTCTCTACTTATAAACGACGCCATAACCTCTGAAACAATAGGATTGCCTTTGCTCAACGGTCTCTTCATGAGTATCTTGCAAATGAAAACACCTATCATCCTTTTGCCATATCATTCCTCACTTCAAGCAATGCCTCTTCCTCCTTATCTACCCCAAACTCCCCTCTCCGATCTCGCCATATATATCCCTTGTTCCTCCCCACCAACGCAGCTCTCCTCCTTTATGCTGCCGTCATTGACACCCCTCATTTACTCCTCACCCTCGAAGAGGACCCCCTCTACTGAGACGACTCCATCACCCATAAATCAATCCACTTATTCCATGGGATCTCTCAGGCACAATGTCTTCACACCACGGGAACCAATGAATTCCCGTTATGCTTTGCTCTTGAGACTCTTCCTAACCAAGTCTTATCAATTTTACATACACATGGCTTCACTACCTTCATTGAAACTCTTCCACCCACTATGATTTATCCTACCTTTCACCGTATCTACAATGACCTCAAAAACCCTTTCTATACTAACCCTTATGGCAGTGCATGAAGCGCACTGCCAGACACTGTGGGAATTTAGCTTAGCTTTGGTGGGGTTATAAATAGTACATACCCGTGGCTATGAAATCGCCCCCTAGGTCATGTGATTTGGTTCCCAGGCTATGGAGATATAGTTAATTCAAAACAGTAATACCATGGAAAGGGTTTTTGAATATTATCAGTACTTGGTATAGCCTCCTTTTGCTTTAAGCACTGCCTGAACCCTTCTAGGCATACTTTCAATCAACTTCTGACATTCCTCAACTGGTATCCTATCCCATTCCACTTGAACCCTTTCCCACAATTCATGAATTCTACTAGGAGGGTTTTCATGCTGTGAAAGCCTTCTTTTGAGACAACCCCAGAGATGTTCAATAGGGTTTAGATCAGGGGACTGTGCAGGCCACACCACAGTATTGAATTCTTGCTTCTCTCGCCAATTCTTGACCAGCCTGCAGGTATGCTTGGGATTATTGTCTTGCTGAAAAATGATGTCAGGAGGATTGAGACCATAATACTCCAGGATTTTTTGGAGTTCATCTTTCAAAAATTGAAGATAGAGGTCTCCATCCATCCTACCACCAATCTTGGTAGCAAAACCAACTCCCTCCCAAGTCATACAGCCCCACATCATGAGAGAACCTCCTCCAAACTTGAGGATTCCCTGCACTAGCCTATCACTAAGGCCCTCACCTGCCCTTTTCCATGCCCATTTGCGTCCATCTGACCCTAGGTGATTGATTTTGGTCTCATCAGACCATACTACCTTCTTCCAATCCTCTATAGTCCAGTCCTTATGAGCATAAGCAAAATCCAAACGAGCTTTGCGATGCCTAGCAGAGAGAATAGGGTGTTTGGACTTGACTACAGCTTTCATACCAGTTTTCTTCAAGTGGAGGCAGACAGTTCTGGCAGAGAGTGGTTGGTTGATGATGTTGGTAAGTGATCTGGTCACTTGGACAGCATTTTCAGCCTTTCCAGAGGTGATAAGATGTTGGGCATGACAGATATTGGTAGGAGAAAGCTTGGAGGGATGACCTCCAACAGCTTTAACAAGGCCAGAATGCTATTTGGAACGAAGTTTAGATATGGCAGAATGGCTGAAACCAGTTTGCTTGGCAATGACTTCACCA
>JBBPRH010000341.1:0-24902 GCA_038092915.1 Boletus pseudopeckii
TGTCTATGGTAAGTTGTGCCAAGATGGATGTTGTCGCAAAAGTTGATCATCTTATTCGTTGCACTCCAGGCACCCAGAACTTGAAGTGTGTCGACTTGAGTATCTGCCCTGTACGTTTGCTGTCTTTATTCGCAAGTCCTACAGTACTCACCCACGAGCAGGACAATCTCGGCACGAACACCTATTCTTCTGCCCTGTTGGTCGGCGAGAAGGGAGCTGACCTCCTTTGTGAAGATCTCGGTGAGCATCCGCAAACTGACGACACACTTGATTACTTCTCATACTCTCCACAGGGATCAAAGTCAGGACACCGCACGCACCTGTCCCACATGCACCTATCCCGAGGGGTGTTCCTGCTACGCAACAAGTTCGTTGAACTGACCTCAATGTATGGTTTCACGTGACTGCTAAACTGTACTTGTAATTAGCTAGTGCAACAAATGAATTTTTCTGCGCGTTGACTTTGTGATGCTGCGTAGGCTGACTGGAACTTCCTGAGCTTGGCACTGGTTTCAGGAGGAGTATTATTGTTTCAAGTACTAAAGTTTCAATCGAGCGCACGAGGACTGGAAACGATTAGGTAAGGTAGCCAGATCTCGGCTCGACCTTATTTCCATCACTTTGATTCATGCTCGCCGTTCAACAACCCAGTCCGTTCCCAGATCCGCTTTCCATCCCTGAAAATGCGCCGGAACACTGTCCAGTAACGTCAAAATTGACTTCCTCTAGCATCGTCCAACCTAACACATCCTCAGGGTACAGAGTCCGAGCTCGCAGGCAAAGCGGATGCTTGCAATGGCTGTCCAAACCAACAAATCTGCGCTACCAATACACCAAAGGGACCTGATCCCGCCCTGCCCTTGATCCGTGAACGTATCCGTTCCGTAAAGCACAAGATCCTCGTTCTCTCCGGAAAGGGCGGCGTCGGCAAGTCCACTTTCACCGCTCAGCTCGGTTGGGCATTTGCAGCAGATGAACAGGTGCAAACCGGGATCATGGATGTCGACATTTGTGGCCCTTCCATACCCACCATCCTTGGTATTGCGTCAGAACAGGTCCATTCCTCGTCCACCGGTTGGTCACCAGTGTATGTGCAAGATAATCTCGGCGTCATGTCCGTTGGATTCATGTTACCGTCTTCCCGTGATGCGGTTATGTGGAGGGGGCCGAAGAAGAATGGTCTCATTGCCCAATTCCTCAAAGACGTCGATTGGGGTGACCTGGATTATCTCGTCATCGATACTCCTCCCGGGACATCAGACGAGCACCTCAGTGTCGTGCAATATCTCAAAGAGAGTGGTATTGACGGAGCCCTGCTCATCACGACACCACAAGAGGTGGCCCTGCAGGATGTGCGCAAAGAGATTGATTTCTGTCGCAAGGTCGGCCTGCCGATCCTCGGCTTGGTTGAGAATATGTCGGGTTTCGTCTGCCCTAACTGCAAGACGGCGAGCCAAATATTCAAGCCGAGCACGGGAGGTGCGGAGCGGCTGGCTAAAGAGACTGGAGTGGAGTTGTTGGGGAAGGTGCCATTGGATCCTCGAATCGGGAAAAGTGCAGACTATGGCGTGAGTTTCTTGGATGAATACCCAGACAGCCCAGCATCGACAGCGTATTTGAATATCATCGATAGTGAGTCCTCCGTCCCAGTGTCTTGGGAGCGCCTTTGCTCACCTTTGCATCAGGAATCAAACACATACTTGGTGACAATTAAAATGCTGACACTGCATTCATTAAATATCTGTATGAATATCCCTCGCTTGTATCATGACATGTGTATTGTGATAACTATGCATGACATTCTTGTCTGATGATGCAAAATGTGAATCTGAATGCCTCCAAGATCAGCTTTCATTATCTATCACTCCTCCCTGCATCTTGACATCTTTTACCTGCAAACTCGAGCGGCATTTCACTCGGCGGTGCATCTGCCTCCGACTCTTGGTCTGTAATATACCTCCCTACGCGTGCAACCCCTGCCAACCCCCCTGGTAACCCTTCCACGCTCTCGTGTATGGAAACGGTTGAAAGGGTTCGTAGCAGTGTGCGTGCAGCGGCATCACCCCCCGTGGTCGACGCAGCTCTCGACCGCGCAGGAACGACATACGTCTCGCTTGGGAACTCTATTCCATTACTGGTCGTGGGAAGGCCGTCGACAGCTGCGGGTAGAGTTTGTTGTATCGTCGACGCCAGAGGGGAGGTGGACTGCCGAGCAGGCGGCAAAATACTGGACCGCCGAGCGTAAGTGATAACGGGGTCAGTAGGCTCTGTCGCGTAAAAGGTCTCCGACGCTGTGATAGTTGGAGGGGCGAGGGAATCTACTCCATCTCGTTCTTGCGCGGGGCTGCTCACCCGAGGTAACGATGCGTCCAGCAACTTGTTGTCTCTTTCTGTCGTAGGCGATTTTATAGGCGATAAGTTCGGCGAGGATTGGACTTGATCCTTCTCGACCGTCCTAGGAAGGGGGCTGGTTTCGGCTTTTATTCCTCGCACCTCCATTCTATAATCCTCGATTTCCTTCCACAATGTATCTCTAAATTCATCGAGAGTCTCGAGCTTCTCGATGGCTCTCCACTTCTCGAACTTCGCTGGACAATCTGGCTCATCGGATTCTTCGTGGTATGCTGCAAGCCACGGGTGTGAGAGGGCGTCAGGAACAGCGATACGGGACGAGGGGTCAAATGCGATCATTTTCTCTAGTAGGTCAAGAGCTTTGATAGAACAATTAGATTCGGAAGGGGATGGCATTTCGGTACTTGCCTTGGATGTCTGCGGTTGGCAGCAGTCTTCTGAGAGGAACGGCCTGTTTGACAGGCAAGGACCGGATGTAAGCCTGCGCCTGTGGTCCATCAGTAACTGTCGCTCGGTCTTCTACCAATTGGATACCTTTTCACTACCTATTCGATGGATGACATTTTCGTCTGGAGTGCCTAGGACATCAAGAATTTTGTTGAGTTGGTCCACTGGAGGCGATCATATCTTCAGACTGAAAGTTGAGGGTAATCCACGTAAAGACTTACCATAGCTGGGAGCATAATCATCAGGACATTATGCCAATTGGAACAAACGAACTCACTCTTTCCCTTTAAACAGTGGTCTCCCGAGAAGCAGTTCAGCGAAAATGCATCCTATCGACCAAACGTCAACTGTTGTCTCATTGTCTCAGCATTTTCCTTGTCTTCCAATAAGTGTCAGCTTGTCCACTAACTAGCTGTGGTATATCCCCTGGTTGACGTGGATCAGACGCAAACTGAGAAGAACAACCACACTGATTTACCTGAAAGCAAGCATGATTTCCGGTGCCCTGTACCATCGCGTTGCAACATATTCGGTAAGATGTCCGCTGGTATGTTCGTCGGGTATGGCGTCAAAACCTCGGCTTAAACCAAAGTCACAAATTTTTAACTCGCAATCCGAGTTGACTAATAAGTTCCCGGGTTTCAGGTCTCGATGTATCACCGAGGCTGAATGAATGTATTTCATCCCTGTACCGGCAAGGATCGACATGTAAGATGTAAGCACACTCGGTCGGAGAAATTTACCTCGGAGGATCTGGTAAAGAAAGTACTGGACATGTTCGTTAGTAAGGGTCTGTCCAGACTTGATGATTTGGTGCAGATCGGCTGCGAACACTTAGTAACAAGTTCCTCTGGATCGATTTCCAGACACAACTGACCTTCCATGGGCTATCAAATTGTAAATCAAAGTCGTTGCCTACTGTAATGGCGGCAGAGCTCACCTCCATGAAAATGTATCTGTACAAAGAGTTGAGCGGAGTACGACAACAGTGGCAAGTGCGGAGATGACGCACATCTCTTGGAAATCTGGAGATATGGCATCTACGTCGATCATCCCGGTAATGTTCTCGTGGTTCGCAAAGTGTCTGAGAAGAGTTATCTCCCTAAGGGCGCGCTTCGCAAGCTGGACTTTTTCGAACACTCGAGTGACCAGCTTGATGGCCACAGTCTCACCCGATATCTCGTCCGCTGCCGACCTGCATCAATGACGTGAGTGGCCAGCATTCTTTAGCAGTACAACTCACACGACCACTCCGTATGCCCCCGAGCCCATCTCTCTCACCAGTTTCCACCGCTTTTCGACATGAAATACCTTCCCAAAGGAGGACATGAATGTGTGGTATCCTCTACGACACGCTGCAATTAACCCGATCTACACATGATGCGCGAACTGAGGGTACCTTTTTCTCATATTGTGATGCTCGTTGAGCTGATTTGAGCGTCGCCGAACCCGGGATCGACCACGATCCATGCTCTCTGAAGCGGCAGAGGCGATGGGCGACGAGGACGAGTCATCGCTGTTGCTGCTGGACGGGTTCGCCATGTTTCGGAATGAAAGAGGATTACGGCGGAGTGCCCTCTCGTTTATAAATTGCCACTGACACGCCGCCGCGTGTTATAATTCATAAAGGCACCCTAGCGGTGCAGATTGCACGGTGGGATCTGAAACCTCAGAGATTGTCTGGAGAAACTGTTGTGTGGCAAGTTGGGATCGACTGGGAGTCCTCGACAGAATTGGCAGTCAAAAGACTGCTACCGAGATAGTCATTTATGGATCACGGATATAAGCTATTGTAATGCTACACGGCTCAAGCCACGGAAATAAAATACGACACAAATCCCGTATAGGCTTATCCAGCATTCAAAAGAGGGTCGATAGGTGTGGACGGTGTAGACAACGGCGTGTGGTCATCCTCCCCAAAGAGGTCTAAGAACCCAGCGACCCGAGCCTTGTTTCCCGCCTTCTTCGTTACATACTCCCGCAGACCCGACTTCAGGCTAGGTTGTTTATCCACGAGCTCTCGAAGCTGCTCCTTGGGCAGTTGGAGGAGTGCTCCAAAACTTGCGGGAGCGATCACCTTTGCACATCGGATGAACCCTTCCCACAAGTGGGGATTTTGCCATATTTTCTTCGTAATCAGACGGGAGAGCAAGGTGGTCGAAACAAAAGCCACCAGTGATTTGTATGTTGTCACAGCTTGGATCACCTAACCGAAGTTGCCATTAGTCACTGGCATTGTCACTTGGGAAACAACACACTGTTCGAAGGAACAACACGGGCAAGGCCGGTTGGTCGACTATTTGTTGCATCACCACTGCGAGAATTTCATGACGGAAAACATCCGTCATCGAGAAGCAGATGCCGATGGCTGAGAGAATAAAAGATCGCATAAACATGAAGACGGAGATTAAGGCAGGACACGCACCTTCGATGGCACTCTTGAGTCCAATCTCCTTCTCAGACTCATGAAGCAAGACCATCAATTCCGCCGGTGTCAACAACTCGCTCTGCCGGACGCGCGGTAGATTTGACGTGACGCTCCCAAATGTTTGTGGTGGGGTGGTAACGACAGAGCTAAATACAGAACGAACCAGATTCTTTGGTTCTTGTTGACCATTAAGTATCGAAACGATTCGGGGCAGGTAGCGCATGATATCCGCCTGCATCATTCCAAGTTTGAGACTAGCCGTAAGAACACGGGCGCGGGAGAGCTTTACCTTATCCATTTCTGCGATGATCGGAATGAGAAACCGTGCATCGAGATCGCGCTCGCTAATAAGACCCTTGACTAAGGCCACAAGTTGTGTGCTAGGTCTTCCATGCTCCGTGAAAATGGTCAGAACTCTGAGTGCAAGCGATTCAGAACCTGGTGGGCAGGTCCGCATGAGGGTAAGCAATTTTCCATTGCTCGAGCCCAGAGATTTAATGAGGGCGGTGATCAAATCTTGGATTGCTTCTTGGACGGAAACATCCATTTGACCGTAAGCCGAAAATATTCTGAAAAAGTCGGTATAAGTGGATGCCGCGAGAAGTAGTCGAAAAAAAAGAACATACTCATCCAGGAATTCCGGAACTTTTACAGATAAAGCGAAGAGCAGTTCAACGTGTTGAAGTACAAGAGATTTCTCAGCTGGCAGATCAATCTCTTCAGACAGGTACGGCGTTTGTATGAGTTCTTCAGATGGCAGCTGGCCATCCTCCATATTTTCGTCCTCTTCGCTCCCGTTTGCAATTGTGGTTTTCGAGCCCTTTGGCGAGCGCTTTTGCAAACGGCGAAGTATCTGGAGTGCGAAGTCACGTATCATGCTATCCATGGGTTCAACGCCTGTCACCCATCGCCTTACGGTATTGATCGCAGCACGACGGGTGACAGGTTCTATGCAGCCCGATCGATCAACATATACGTCAAAGATATTACCATCGGCGTGATTGTCATACCTGGGTGCGTCGTTAGATCCAACAAAACACGTAGTGCTTCCGCTCGTAATGAGGGGCGCTCAAGCACGAATTCGCGAAGACTCGTAAACCCTACATGCATCCTGTTGCCATGGATCAATGCGGTCACTGAACACCAGAATATCAACGAGACACACTTTTCGGGGTCGACGGAGAGGTCACGTAAGAGATCCAAGACATCCGCTGGTATGGAGGGTAGGTCTAGGAGGAATTTCGCAAACGCCTTATCTTTGCTGTCTGGTTTCCCTTCTGCCTTACTTTCCAGAATGGTTTGATACGAAGAGACTATTTGGTTCAGCCAGGTGTCGTAGTTAGGTCGCTGATCATTCGAAGTGAGGGCCGGATGGAGGTCAGGGTGATAAAACCATACCCTATTAGAGCCATTGCCGACTCTTATTCGATCGTTATACCACTCTTCGTTCATCCATGCTGTGGCGAGGCGTAATCTAGAAAAGAATGTTAGAAACAGACTATCACCTAAGGGGTGGAAACCCGCACCTCGACGGGAAGTCTATCATAATGTAGTTGCAGAGTACCTCCCGTAGCTTGTCTTGTCGCGAAGACAAGGCAACAAATTGTTCTTCCTCCCCATCATTTTGTGGTATGTCCGCAGGAGGTTCGGCAACGCGTGTTGCCATGCGAATGATAAGTAACATCCACATGTCGTCAGAAAGGGCACCCGCGGGTAATGCATGCGACGCCTCCTGCAACTCCTCCTCACCGTCACATATGCGGTTGACAACGCCCCGCATGAGAGTAACTCGGTCAACTTCTGTGAGGTCTCTTGGGGACGGTAGCTTGAAGTCGGTCAAGTCAAGGCTGAGTGCAACTTCAGGAAGTTCTGTGACCACCTCTTCATCCACGACCTCAGTACCTCCGGAAAGCTGTTGAAAACGTGTTTGGATAGGAATTAGGCGTCAAAAGAAATTTGCCCACCGCTTCATTCAATCTATCCGGCTCATATTCCATCTCCTCCTCGTCGATGTCCATTTTCAGGGGATCAACTGGCTCATCCTTGACAGGAGGCATGTCTGAAATCGACAGAGCTTCATCTGCAACACCATCTGGTGGATGTGGAGCTGTCACGGGTGCTCCCTCTCTGCTTTGTCTATACGCCTGGACCAGACCAAGTAGAGCAGGCTCTGTAAACGCTTGCAAGTTCGCAACGATGAGATCCGTAACGAGCGCGATAGGCAAAGTCGTGAAGTCAAATGAAGCAAGGAACGTAGCTGAGTTGGCTACGGCATTGTCGACCTCGACCTTGAGACGCTTGGCATCTGTAGGCTGGTCGGCAGCTGGACCTGTAGGAAGGGGCCGTTTTTTGACAGCCTCGGCCGCAGTGGCTGCGACAGCAGCCATACGCGCCTTCTCTTCGGCAGATGCCCTCTCCATTCGCGCGGCTTGTTGGGAGAGCGCCTCATTAATGTGAGCACCAAACGCAGAGCCATGAGGCCCTCTGGGAAACGTCATGCATCAACAAACGAAACAGTGAACTCGCTGAAAGACTAGCCTGGAAATGTGTATTAACAATACCCGGATGCTCTTCTCGACGCTTTTCACAGCAGAAGCTGACAATGCGGCGAGTGCGGCAGGCGTCCATGAAGCCAAGGATGACACGACCAATTGTACCAGTGTAGGACGTTGTTTGACCAAGTTACTCCAACTGTTTACAACGGCTGTCAGGATGTCGATGTTCCTGTTGATGGTGTCAAGAAAGTGGTAGCCAAGAGTGGGTAGAGGGTAGACTTACTGGCTGGTGTACAGAATGGTGATGACATTCTCCAGAAGCTTCATGCCTTCCGCTTCCAGGGCGGCGGCAGAGATAAAAGGGTGGTCAGCCGGAACGTTTGCAATGCTCGGGTCGTTCCTGTTTTGAAGCTGTCGAAATATAAGCAGTGGTTAGCTTTACCACGGGGCGTTACTCGAAGGGATAGCTACCCTCGGGTCAGAGACACCTCGCGTCTGTAGGAGGATGACGCGTTGCATGAACTTGACGGCGGAAAGCTTGACGCCGTTATTCACGGTGGGGGATGCAACAAATTCAAGGATGCGGGATTTGGACTGGGAGAGGATGTCCCACTGCTGGCGATGTGTGCGGTTGGTACATCTGTGCGAGTATGAGGTGTGTCGTGCGCTGCAGACGATGAGCTACTTACAGAGAGCGGAACAATAGTGGGTAGACGGAGGTAAGGCACTGTGTGGCGACCTTGACAGTGCGCACGTTTGGGTCATGCAAAAGATTTGCCAAGGTTTCAACAGACTGAGACGCGACTATGGAGGTGGTGAGATTGAAAGAGAGTACCAAGTGCCGCGAAACTAACGTGAAGTGCGGACATCTTGGGAGAGGGTGGAACGGGCAATAGCAAAGTGAAGGAGGTCAAGGACCCATCGCTTGAGAAGAGAGTCACCCGCGCCGGAGACGGTTTTGACGAGCGTTGTGCACAGGATCGGAATTGGTGCTGGATGAGCCTCCAGAGACTCACGTAAAGTAGCAAGCAAATCAGCCTGTTCTTTCGAGTCGGCTGGGACTGCTAACGCTGCTGAAAGTGCTTGTAATGGGTCAATCGGATTCCCTGCCATCCTGTCTGGTCAACGTCCACGTCCTTGCCGTCTTTACATCCTCTACCAGTGTCGGAGTTCAAATCATCCTCTCCCTCCACCATGGTACCTTCTCGTCTTCCTCTCTTCACCGCCCGCTCACTCTCCTCCAGGCAGCCCAGCACTCACAAGGCATACAGACCCTCCTCGAGGCGGAGAAGGAGGCCGCCAAGATCGTACAGCAAGCCCGCCAGTGTACTATTCGCACCACTTTCCGCCTACCGCGCGCACTCACATCTCTGACATAGATCGCGTCCAAAGACTAAAGGATGCCCGCTCTGAGGCTTCAAAAGAGATCGACGAGTACAGACAGGCGAAAGAATCGGAGTTCAAGGCATTCGAGGCGTCGGTGCGTCTTCCACACCTCCCGCTCATCACGCGTTGTTCATGTGCGCTCGCAGCACGCCGGTAACACGACAAGCGCACAAGCAGCTGTAGATAGGGAGACAGAATTCAAGCTTCAGGCGACCACAGATGCCTTTGATGCTAGCAAGGATGCAGTCATCAAGAAGCTCCTAGATCGTGTCGTACTCGTCAAACCCGAGCTCCACCGCAACCTCAAAAAACTTGGAGGCTCCGAAGCACAGTGATGCGATTATCACTTGTAATTATATTACAAGCCTTGGGACTTGACTTTACAGCAATGCATATAATACCCTTAATTGCCACGACACGGTCGAGCTAGCTGATATCTAGATGAATAAATACGAATGAACAGCGCCGTTAATGGGCAGAAACCATACAAGTCGATGGTGTTCCTCAACCAACACTGTGCGTATGCATAGATCCAGGCGGGTTCTAGCTTGGTTTCGACACCGACGATTCGTGAGCCAACCACTGTAACCCGACGGGCATGCCAGATGTAGCCAAAGGAGCGGGAGGACGAGGACCATCGGGTGTTGACTGAACACTGAATGATCGCACGGAATCTCGCTGAGGCTGGCGGGACGGCGCGAGGTACTGTGTGGGCGGTTGCCAATTAACACTGGGCTGCATGGTGGACGGTGCCACGACTGCATCCGTAGAGCCAGGATGTGGCCATTCCAAAAGTCCACTAGCCTTCAGAGATGGTAACGACGGTGCTGGTGGTGCGGGCGCAGGCAATTGCGACGCTGTCTGTAGCCGTGCATTCGAAACAACCTGAAGCGCGGGATCAATGTCAGCATCGTTCACCACGCTCCTGACTTCTTTCTCGCGAACATCGTGTGCGATCTGGACCCTTGTCTCAGGGTGAGAAGAGGACGACAGAGAATGGAACAGTGTATCATGCGGCATTCGGCCCTGGGGGATGTAATTTGGCGGTAGTACCGCCAGCGAAGGGCTTACATCAGATCCCGCCCGAGATACGGGGGAGATGGATGTGTGAACGCGGGCCGTGGGTAGTGGTGGCATTGGTGGTGGTGGAGCCAATTGCGCCCGTAATTGCTGCCCGTGACCCAGCTGACGTCGGCTCAAATCCTGGATGCGTACACCCCAGATCCCCTCGAAGTCGCTAGACCAGTTCAGCAACGTCTGGCTTGGTGGATCATCGGCATACTTGAAGAGAGGCTATGTCACGAGTAAGCTTTGGATATCGATCTGATAGAACAAATCAAATACCCATATCGCAACTCCCACTGATAATTTTAGTGTGTGATTAGGTCCAACGCAATATCGCCAAAGTAAAACTCACGGATGATGCTTAATTTTGCCTTCCTGCCAAGAGCTTCAATGATCTTGATTATTCTCTCCTGTGCCCACGTAGGGTGAAAATGTATCTCCAAGCGACACCGTTGCCTCCCCTAGCCAAACAACGCCATCAGTAAGTAACCCTTGACGGTTCCGGACCCACAATAGATATCATCCAAATATACACACCAAGTTGAGTGCAAGCATGGACGAGCAATGGATAACGTGCATGATAAGAAAGCACCACGCTCCCGTGTTTGATGCAGTATCATACTGCGTAATATGCACCGACAGGTTGTCGTCGGTAAAGCGCATATGTTCGGGAAGAGCGTCCGCCCATGCCTAGCATGAGTGGAAGATCCATCAACAAACGAGCCAACGCTGGATTCGACGACATACACCAACTCTCGTTTCCAGTCCTTGTAATTGATCGACAGGATATCGCCCACTTTCACAGTCTACACGGAACGTTCAGTGGTATTCGATACTGCAGAGAAGCCACTTGCCGTCCAAATCGTCCAAGAACCTCTCTGCCTCCTCGTGTAATGATAATACCCGTATCAGTTGACCACTTTCCGAACACATACTGTATGTCGGGTTTGGTTTTGTCATGAATTCTGGGGAATATCAACCTTTAATCTGAAAGGAACAAAGAAGGCCATTACCTGGTATTGCGGTCAACGGAGATATCTCGAAGCTTGTTTCATCGATAGGGAGGCGGAGGTTCATCTGGGAGTCTGTTGCTAGGCGAACTCGTCGATACAGCATCCATCCAAAGCAATCCGAGATATAAATGAGCCAGAACACACGGCGCGCGCACTCCCGTTCAATGCAAGCATCGATTAACTCGGGTGTTGGATGCGGCGTAAGCACAGTGCTGTCGGAATCGAAAATTCCAATCTTGGTTACGATCTCTAATGCAAGTTCTTCATGGGATCAGTTAATGTATCTAACGCCGAGGACAGAGGAAACCCACGATAGTGCTGTCCAAACCACAACGACTTTCCCATTCTGTCATGCAACTGAAGCAACAGAAGGGCTTGTGCAGTAGCCAAACTGTGTTCACAGACCAACTGATGGTTCTTGTCGAACATGAGGGACACAGCCTCTTGAGCGAACATTTCGCCGGCGTATCGACAAGGTGATGTCTTCAACCGAGGTTGTTTCGACAGCGGGGCTGCGACTGCACACACCGCGAGAAGGAGATGTTGAGGAACGGTGCCGTGACTTAGGGCGGTCAAAAAGGAAGGTTGATGGATGATCATGCGCTGGGGTTGTCGATAGGCAAAGAAGACTGGAGACTGCAGTTAGCGTCTGCGGGTGAGCATCAAAGCTGTACGCAGGGGACGCACGATGAACAAGCTCTCGGGTGAGGGCTTGGTCGCGCTCGATGGTTCGGTCATGTTGAGTCAATGGTGGCGCCAAAGATCGTGGGGGAGTCGCCGATGGGGTAGAGGCATTGCCAAGATTGGGTCTGAGACGCTTGGTACGAGGATTACTTGCTCGATCATCGTCTGACGATGGTGTAGAGAGAGCGACATCGCTGGCTTGGATGGATATGACGTTGAAGGATGGCGAGCCGATGGTCATAGTGTCCGGATGTGGTGGATAGGGCCCACCACGAGCGTCTGAAGAGCTCTCTGCCCTGTCCGAATTGAGCGGCCTGGGAGCAGGGACAGGTTTTCCGGAGGCATCCGTGTAGGTGCACTTCTTTGAAGCGAAATAACTGGAAAGAGCTGTCGGGGACTACGAAGCGATGTCAACAAACCGCCGAGACTTACCAGTTGCTACAGGGTGCTTCAGAAGACGAAACATGCATGAGAATGATTGAGGCACGAAGAGATTGAAGTAACGTACCCGTTCCGTCACAACGCCGTTTACTTTTGTGACAAGCATCGCATGCCTGATGCGAAAGTGAGCGGGTGTTCGGAAACAGGAGGTGGAAGTGCACCTTTGCGAGGCGTTTTCGTTTTGGGCCCTTCATGAATGCGATATTCGAATCCGATCTGTCGAGGTCAGGTTGGGGATCAGGGGGATAGCGGGAGACATCAGGGGCGGGCTGGTTTTGAGTGGCAAAGGCGATAGGTGGGGGCTGTGGAGCTCCATCTCGGGAACGAGAAAACGGGTCCATGAGGGGGGGGGGGAGAGTCGCGCAGTTGGGGGGAGGGAAGGGAGACGCGTGGAGGAGGATGAGGAGGAAGGAAGGACAGATATTAAAAGGAGGGAGAGGATGGAAAGGGCCGTCTAAATCTAGTGCCGAATAGCTTGACGTTACCGAAGGAAGGCAAAACGAAAAGGAGAGGGAAATTAAAAAGATGGCTCGCTGCGCTGTGTTGTCGAGAATTGTCCTAGTCGTTGTCTCTGACGACGAGCGCACTGGCAACTCGTCGGGGCGTACCCACAGCCAAGTTGCAGAGACTCACCCTCGTATTTCCTCTTTGGTCGGATTTGTCTCTGCGCAGATCACCCCCGAGTCCCTCGTGCACTCGGACATTTCTCATCTCCCCTGTCGTCGGGCCGGCGGCTTTCGTTCTGGTGCCGATGCAGACCGATCAATTTGAAAGAAATTTATATAAATATATATATATATACGTTCAGGGACCTATTTTGTTCAGACTCGGACTTAGTTCCGGCCTGTTTCATGGTGCCGCCTTGAGCGACTCGACTTGGCTGTAGGCATGGCATCACAGCATTTCTGCTGCCGAGCTTTGTCGACAGGCGCCGTCAGGGTAAAAATTTCGTTGAACATTATCTATTGCTTTCGCACCTGGTTACATTGCCGAGCGGCTGAACTAATCGATTGGCAAATATTCGGTGTATCTTGCATTAACGGTGCATGTACTCGGCATCTTTCGCCACTCGATGACAGAATTCACGGCATCAATTGCCGACGGCAAGCCGCAACGGTGCCACGTACGGTGCGAAGTTATACATGTCAGATACATTAGTCAAACAGACCAAAGCCCATATCATCATCGGACTCCTCCTATATGCACCTGTCAATATTCTGACCCTATCGTTGGACAAGTATCCACTCACCTTTTCCACTTTCTCTTCCTTCTCCTCCGCTGCCTCGGCAGGGCCAGGGGCGGCACCTCCACTCGCAGCTGCGGGGGCACCACCACCACCACCACCACCAGAAGGAACCTGTCATGACATATGACATGTTGATCTCACGATACACAACGCATATACGCACCGACGAGAGCTTCGCAGATCCCTCAGCAATCAACTACGCCCAGTTTAGTCAGCAGGCTCTCATGCCTGGAATTCAACACAACGTACGGTGTTGATATCTTTGCCCCCAAGCTCAGAGATCAGCTTCTCGAGGCGCTCGTCGTCGGCCTCGATGCCAACTGCACTGAGGACGTTCTTGACATCATCAGCAGAAGGGGAGGAGTTACCGCCGATCTGGAGGAGGAGGTATGCTGCGATATGGCGCATCTACAGACGTAGTTGGACTAGATACCCACTCCATACCGCGAAATACGCACTTTAGTTGACGGTTGGTTTGGAACGTGTTGACAAGACTACGGGCAGCCACAAATCACTGAGATGTGACATGAGTCCATCGCGCCGCTGCTATTTGGCCATAGAACACACCTTTTAATCCTCGAGGGAAGACCTGTGGATTCTAACCGACGATGATGGTGTATTGTCTACTCTTGCGTCCCTCACCAGAACTTCTGGGGTACTGTACAGTTTCACGCGGTCAAGGTTCAGCCACAACTTCCAAATTCATTCTCCGCTTCACAGAGTCTGCTCACCCTCGACAGCATCAAGATTGCAAAACTACACCATGGTAAGCCTGTCTCTGTTCTAATATCGCGCCGAGATGTTCACAAATTCTCTAGGCGGATTCAGCCGTTACAGACCCCAACGTCGCTGCAGAGCTCAAGAAGAAGAGAACGTTTCGCACGTTCTCGTATCGTGGTGTTGAGCTTGACAAGCTCCTCGACCTGAATAATGAAGAGGTGTGTATGATTATTCCCGAGATTTTGGACCTCCTGATGTCTGTTTTGCTAGTTCATCGAAGTATGTAGCATATCTCTGGCGTAATCTCACCACCTCAACAAAGCCCGTAGCTTGTTCACGCACGCGCCCGTCGCAAGTTCAACCGTGGTCTCAAGCGTCGCCCAATGGGCCTTATCAAAAAGCTGCGCAAAGCCAAGAAGGAGGCACCCCCGAATGAGAAACCCGCGGTCGTCAAGACCCACCTCCGAGACATGATCATCGTTCCCGAAATGATCGGCAGCGTAGTCGGTATCTATAACGGCAAGGTATTCCACCATTTGTTGGATCGCTGTGTTTCCCGTCGTGACATGTGCCGTTATCACAGGTTTTCAACTCTGTTGAGATCAAACCCGAGATGACGGGTCACTATCTCGCCGAGTTCTCAATGTCATACCGACCCGTAAAACACGGCCGTCCTGGTGTATGGTTTTCCATCATGGTTTCACATGATCTTACTGACATCACACTCAGATCGGTGCTACCCACTCCTCTCGATTCATTCCTCTCAAGTAGAGGTCGAGTTCTTTACTTCATGTCTTTCATGTACTGCATTTGCTACCTCAAAATTATATGCGATATGCATATGAGTTCAGCACAATTGTTTCTGTGTGCTTCCTCGTCCGCACTGATTTTTGATTCATTCAAAATGAGTACATTTGAATGCACGGGTATAATGAGTATACTGCGAAGATAGTCGTCCGTGTCATACTGATAAGTGAAAAACGTACGGTGAACTACAGATAATGCGAGAGATCGAAAGAGGATGCGGAAAAGTGAGAAAAGGCAAAAATAAACGAGGGTGACCAGTCAGCTGGATGGAAAGCAGATCGTGGAGTAATGGATGGGGAGAGGCATGTGTATTTATCATGTACGCTGACGAACCATCGTTGCCTGGTAGCCGTTCGGCGGGATAGCCTGTGCAAGTTCGCCGCTGGTTCGCGGAGGTACATACGAAGACGGTCGTGCGCCGGGTGAAGGTGTCGAAGGACCAGTCGCCGATCGCTGTGGTGCAACCAAGTCCATGTCCTGCGGTTGCGGGTGTCGAGGTTGCTGTGATTGAATCATCACAGCTCCTTGTGAGAGCGAAGTCGGGTGTACAGGCGACGGGTATGACATCGGTGCATGGACAAGGCCAGGGTGGGAGTGAGGCGATTGCTGGCGACCATTTCGCAACTGAGGCTCGGTTGGAGCCGAATTCAGCGCGGGTCGTTCCAGAGGAATCGATCTGGGTGGGTTGACGGGGTTTGGAGAACCAGGGAATACTGCTGATGCGGGGGTTCTTGCACCTGCCTTCAGCCGCATGTACGTATCACATTTCTTCAGGAAGTCCTTGCTGGGAAGCTCCAGAGTGTTCGAGAAGTATTCTTGATCGTGGAGTATGGGGAGAAACTCCTCGGGGACAGTGTAGAACTCATCCTGATTTTCCAATAAGGAAGTTACCACCCTGATCGCTCCAAAGCTCTCGTCGCGAACTGCGTCCCTACCCCGTGAGTAGAGAATACTTGGGCAAATGACAGTAGCAAGATTTGGTAGGTCCATCTTGCTTCCGGTCGACTCATCCATATGGGCAAATGAGGCGACCCATTTCAAGAATACAAAGAGCACTTCCATCGTATCGCGGTGGCTTTTGGGAAGCAGGAGTGAGACCATGTGAAGACAACGCCGGCGCTCCGAATCTGTGGGAATTGCTTTACCAAATGTCGATAAGTTAAGTCACCAGGGCCATGCAACAGGAACACACATTGTGATGCAATTAGCAAGCGGTGCAGCTTGAACGTCATCAAAGGTTCAGGCAGTTCACGTAAGAACTTCTTGAGAAGTGCGGCCAATTGCACCGGGTTGTCTTGCGTGAGATCAACGGATGATGGATCATGATCGATGGCCTCCGTAAGATCCTTGAGACGTCGAATGTTGCCATTGCGACGGAAAATGCCTTCCACAGACATGTCTATAAGGAGAAGATCAATCAGTCATCCACTCCTGACATGAGAACGATACACACCCATCTGTCGCATGGCAGAAACGACATCGTCAATGAAACTAGGCACTCTCAACGTAGCACGCGTAGCTCCATGCAAAGAATCCGAGCCCTCCCGCTCAACTAATAGCTCTAGCGGAACACTGAAAACACCTGAATAAGGCAGTCAGCGACCGTCTGGCGTCAAGCAAGAATGCGTGTACCTTTTTTCTTGACATTTTTTTTGTCGCCTGCTTTAAACAGCTTGTTCCAAAAACCGGCCTTTTTAGTCTCCACGAGTTCCAAAAGTTCATCCAAATCGATTTGGTCCTTGAGAGGAGATCGTTGCAAGGCGAGGAGGGCGCAATGTTTGACGATCGCAAGCTCAAGAGCACTGAGTTCGGCAATGTGGGGTATCGTGGTTTGGCGCGGTAATGAGCGTTGCTGCTCGCGAGCTTGAGCTACCTCCATTAGTTGAGGTATATCAGCGAGCGTGATACCGTCATCTGGGACGTGGAGAGGTGCTTCCTCAAAACCGCCTGCGGGAGAGTTGGGCGCAGACTCATCCACAATCTTTACCTCGGTGTTATTGCGAATTAGAGGGGGTCGTCCAGACTGTCCCTGGACATTGGTGTCTAAGGTACCTGGGGATCGCACCCGTGCGCGAGATGGAGGAAGTGATGGACTTGATCCGGGCTGAGAAGGCTGCCGACCTGGTATAAGGTTACCAGGAGGAGGTCCTCGCTGAGGTTGCGGTGACTTGATTTCTTGTTGCGAGCGTTGCACGCTGAGAGATTCCGAAGGATGGACTGTCCTACCAGCAGGACTCTCCACGACAATCGATCTCCTGGGCAATCGTGCTGTGGCAGACAGTTTGCGATCCAGATGAACCGATTTCATCCGCATGATGTCACCAGAATTGCGATACGGATCCTGATCTCCACCTTTGGGGTTGGGAACAGTTGAGCTAGCTAATTCGTGATAGTTCAGCGAGGAGATCTAGTTTCAGAGATCCCAGTAAACCTACCTGGCGAAAGTGGAACGACACCTTGTTGTTTGAGAACAAGGTACAGACGACGAAGAGCAATATTGAGCAAGAACGCGTACTGTTCCAGACGAGATACAGCTTGAAATCCGCCCCGGCAACTGGCATAAGCGTGATCGGTGCAGAGTATCACAGATGGTACGTCGCCAAACGATGGTGTCTCCTTGACGGATTCAACATCATACATAAATATGTTGACATTGGCAGGCGGTCTGCGCATAGCTGGAGGCTTCGATGGATCCTTGTCGGCTTTATCCTTTTCCTTTTCCTTGTCCTCCGCAGCTTTCGGTGGCGTAGGATCCTTCGGCAGCAGAACTGCAGCAGCTTTGCCGCAGTTGCTACATTGCAAACACTGCGAGTGCCACCGCTGATATGTTCCTAGCCGGATGCAATCCTCCTCGACCGCCTGAGTGCACTTTACGCATCGATCCGAGGGTGGATTGCTGACAGAGAGCTTTGAGGGCGAGGTGGCCGAGAATGGAGACTCTCCAGCTAGCTCAGGAGCCAGACTCCTAAATCCGTACGTGACTCCTTGGGTGCCTATATTGGCACCGTTGGTTTGTCCCACCACTTCACCACTACTGTTTTTGATGATCCGGCGCGCAGCTGGATCCCCACCCTGCACGGCAAGGAGATGTAGCTTATCCAAGAAAGAAGGCATCGCTTCCCTGACGCTCTGCTCCCTCTCCAGTTTCAACGCACCAGTCAATGCGATGCGGATGAGGATCTTGAGGTAATGAGCTATTCCTGTCACGAGGGCTAATAGTTCTTGCGTCATGCCTATCCGACGCGATCCAGTTTCTTGCGTACGGGACAGCAATGTGAAGAGATCGACGGTTTTTCGACAGAGCATGCGGGCTTCGCGGACATGGGACATCCCTGAAATGTGACGTAAGAAGCATGGTTGGGAATATATGGCGCAAGGCATACCCTTGAGGCTAAGCCTTGCACAATGGTACTCGAGATCATCGATAGTACCGAAAAGGACCTCGACATGAAGAATAAACTTCTCCGCCATCCTGATGGCATCGAGATATTGCCCATTACTGACCTGCCGCAGCATATCCGATATGCACGCAGCACTGGATTCCTCGAAAGCGGAAAGGACACTGAGAAAGCAAGATTAATACTTTAAGCACGAGTGTCGAGATCACTCACGTCCAAATTCGGTATACCAGCTGTTCCATTCTCACCTGCTTTTCTTTGAGGGAGGCTGGTGTTTCGCGCTTTTCCTCTTCGACATAGGAAGGCTCCAGCTCCGATCCGTCACTTATAGAACCGGTTGACCTCCGCGAGACGACTTTGACATTCCAGAACTAGGTGGTTCAATATGTGACCGATCAAGTGGAAATTCGCACGGCATACCTTGTTGATCATGTAACACTCTGGATGCCAACACTCGTCCCTCATGTTCCGATTGATCTCGACGAACTGTTTCAGGATCGCACTACTGCAACCGGCGCATTTCGTGGCAAAACGCGTCGAGTAATGAAAGTGACAGTAGACATCACCATCATGTTCGTAGTAAGAATCCTGAGGACCGAAAAGAGTCGGACATAAGGAGCAAGTAAAGTGCTCCACGTGGTATTTTTTGTCTGCGTGTGGTGCTCAACGCGAGGACGGGGAATGAGCAAGGGAAAGACTGACTGCACGCGGTGATGTAGCTTCCACGTAAAGCAAGGCCACATTTGGCGCAAATGAGGTTCAGACGACGGAAGTAGTCCCTTTCGCAAAGAGGTTGCTGCTTGCCATCTGGCCCATCTATGGGGAAGAACTTTGCGGCGACGACATCACCACAATCCTGAGGGACGATTGAATATTGAGAGGGAGAATCTGAAGCGGAGGACACACCAGACACTTGAAACAGTTTAGGTGGAAGACAGTGCCGAGTGCACGTACGAATGCACCCTGCATCGGAAGGCCACAGGCTGAGCATGGACTGGAGGAGAATGGAGTGAGTGAGTGATTGATGTGAGTGATGAAACGATGCAAGGGGACTCACGAGGAGGATAGGCTGGTGGATGTTACTGAGGAGGTGGAGGTCAAGGGACCACCCTTGTTGGGGGAGCTGGAACCGGAGGAGTTTGTATGGGCAGAGACGTCGGAGGTGGCGCTGTTGCGTCGTGTCCTGTCGGGGGGATGGTCGGATGTGGGAGTGCGGGCAGAATGATGGGAGGGGCTGTTCGGGGTGGTGGGACGACTGGCAGCGCGGAAGGAAGGCGATGGCGCGGAGAGAAAGATGGGAAATGCGTTGTGGTCATGGCTTGGACTGTGGTTGAGGTCGTCGCTACGGGCACGGGGGAAAGGATCGTGAATTGGGGAGAGGTTATGCCGGGAGAGGTCGTGAGTGGAGCCAAGGGTGGACGCTCTCGTCGGGAAATGTGGGCGATCTGGAAGACGAGCTGGGCTGAGTGGTGGTACGGAGATGGGAGCAGGAGGACTGGAGAAGGAGAGATGACGGGCAGCCTCTGAATCAAAGGCCATGGTCGACCTGTGGGCAACGAAGGGTCAAGCCTTCAGGTCACAAATGTCACACTCCTCTTGTCACAAGAAACACGAAGAGCTGATGACCTCAACTGAGCTGTGCCTCGACAGCAGCTTCAACCTCCGACGGCACCTCGGCCGAGCACCTTCGTCGTCCCCTGCTACTAGTATAAACCCACCACAGACCGACCGACATGCACATCCCATGTATCCACACCACCACGTCTTTCTCCACCGTGGGTCCTCCCGCCTCCTCTGGTTCCTCATCGGCGCCGGTGTCGCTACCTGCTGGCACCGTTCTGCCATCATGCGCGATCATCGTGCCCAATACTTTCCCTGTGTGATCCAACCCCAGGATGCTGCTTCCGCTAAATCGACAGGATGGCAGAACCAACATGATTGGGAGCAAGACAGGCAACGCTGGAGGCATCTCCAGAAGCGTGCCGGAGAAACAGTCCGTGCACCTCTTTCCATCCCAACGTCTGCTCACTGAATGTATCCAGGCCGCTGATCTCTCCGAGTCCACACTCGATTCCATACTCACCGCTGCAGAGTCCCTGAAAGCTGTACGTACTCATATCCCCGCATCACACCAACTTAATTTGAGTCACCCCATAGAAACTTGCCGAACTTCGCACTGAACGTGAGCGTCTTGAGGGTGAAAAAAAAGTCACCCATCCGGCTGCATAAACGTCTCCATTGCTCCGATCATCCGCAAACAATCACACCTCACTTCCAACTGGATCTTATCTCTGTAGCTATTTATCAGCTGTATTCGTCACCCCGACTCACGTTTGTACATAATAACTTGTCGTACCCGTCATTTCCGAGTTCATCATACTTGGCTTTCGCTGCTATTCACCCGCCAAGGACCCTTAAACCTGCCCTCCATGCTCCGGTTGCGTGGCGCGAACGTAATCTGGCATCTGCGGATCCAATTTCCCTTGTTCCTCCGCTGGAGATTGACAATTGATGAGCACTTCCCCAAAGACGTACAAATCCAATCAACTCACGCGTCGCGTGCCAGAAGTAAATGATAAGACCGATGATAACGACAGCAAATGCGGGGAAATAGAGCCAGAATGGGGAATAGTGCTGCACCATCCTTCAGGGACCGAATAGCGACACTACACACAGACTTACGAATAGGAACAAACCTGCGAGTCAACAGTCAACAGCCCTGACAAGGTTATGCAGCAACACACACCAAACAAGAGGCCATAAAAATCGCTTGTGAGCAGACTGATGTTGTAAAATGGCGACGAAGCCGAGCGGTACAACAGAGGCGCGGTCGTATACAGGATGAACATGGCTAAGGGACCGAAATCAATGTTTTTCATCCTTGATGAACGGAATGCTTACCCGCGGTATACGCAAGCAAGAACCCAACTACGATGGAACATCAAAGTGGCGGACCGCAATCCGGCGAACACATGCCAACTTACTGGTCGCACCATTCCATGAAGCTTGCGTCATGGCGTAGTTTTCTAGTGCAGATGCTTGAATCCCATTGATCAATGTTCCCCACATGCCCAGCTGCCCAACGACCTGTGATCGAAGAGTTGGATACGATTGAACAGCGCGAGCACAGTAGTCAACTTCACCTCGTAAAGGGGTCTCCGTCTAACGAGAAACTCCTCGGTTGCATTGGCTGGGAGTGCCCCCTGTCTAGTAACATATCACCTGACAAGGACTGCCGGACTCACTGAAACCGTACAAAGTCGCACCGACGATCATGAAGGCATCACCCTTGCCTTTGCTCAAGGCAGGGTAGTTCTTGTCCGTGAGCATGTCGGATGAAACGAGCATCCCAAGCCCACCAATGCACACCAGGATACCCTGCCAATGTCAACTATCGTTACCTTAAGCACGGACGAAAGAAAACTGTGGTACTCACCAGCACTTGTGTCCAGTGGTACTTGGTGCGCATGTACACCCAACAAAAGAATAAACAGACGGGTATCGCCCAACTAGAAAGAGTTAATTCACGCAAGATAGACGTCAGAAGGACATACGCATCCAGTAGCATGCATGACAACAAGTCAGTATAATTGTACGCCTGGATAGCCTGTGAGTACTAATGTACTCTCTGATTGCTCTCACTTATCATACCTTTACGACAAGGAAGTTGCCTTCCACGTCACAAGATGCAAGAATGAAATCTGCAGGGATCATCAGACCAAGAAAGCAAATCAATCGGTGCGCATACATTTCCATCCGTCGCGGAAGATCATCTTTCCCCACCCTCGTAAGCCGTCTGTTGACAGGCGAATTTAAAAGTCATTTCGACTGGCATGCTCAGAACTCCGCACATTTGTATATGGTGTACGGGGTATAGACCACGAATAATGAGAAATACCTAATGGACCAAGAGTTCAATGTCGTGACCCAGATCAAGACGAGATACCCACAAAAACCATGTCTGTGTGGTGGATAGGGTCCAATTCCTGCTTACGAGTTCGGTAGTGGTCACGTTGGTCACCGTTATGCAGAGCGATACCACCTGTCCGGCGGTAAACGAGAAGATGAAACGCTTTGTCCAAAGACTCTTCCAGCGGGCCCATACGCTACGCGCCAAGGCACCAACGGACGAATAGTCAATCGGCGGCCGAACGAGGTTCCGCGTTTGACCCTCTTCGGCTGGCGAGGACGGGACGGAGTATGCAGTATCGTCGGTGTAATCCTGTTTGCTCCCCATGGATCGTTGGGATATGGGGTCAGTAATGATCTGCAACGCTGGTTCCTTCTTATCGGAGGTGTGAAAAAAAAGCGCAATTGATGGGAACGAGGCTGTACGACAACAAAGGGTACTTACGACACACCTGCACCTGCGACAAGGAAAATGTGGTGTTAAACTTCTGTCAGTGGTTATGGGAAACCCATGGATGTGTCGTTATTAAGGGCCAGGGCGACCAATGCTGCGCTCTCCACAACACAGTAGAGCTAGAGAGGGTGCCAGATGCATGTACAGTACTGCTTCTGCCAACGGAACATTCACCTCGTTACATAAACTCACCCATCACAAAACAGTATTGAAATATTGACCAGTCTCACGGGCAAAGAGTCACTGCCAGGAAATTTTCACAAAAGGCTCGCCATTAAGCCAAAGGTCTACAGTATAGTCAATATACTAAGTCCTATCCTGGAAGAATCGCTACGGAGACAGAAAGCCCTCGTCAGCTCAGTCATCTCGTCGACAAGTCAAAGGACCTTACTTTGAGATGCTTCAGCTGCCACGTACACGTGAGAACCAGGACCATGATCTGCAGTAAACTGTACCACACCGCCTTCGAGTTGGTCGCCTCGCTCAAATCGCGAAAGTCTGCTTCTCTTTCTCGCTGGTACTGCTGCTCACGACGGACGTCCTCCAGCTTTTGATTCAGGTCGCGGACCTTGCCCGCCAGTTCCGAGACATGACTACGGTCGCGCTCGACGTCCGGTTTGGTGTTGCCCACGATGACGTCCAGATAAAGCTTGATGTGTGTGCTTGACCACCACGATGTGTAATTCGTAGAGAGACATATTTGGTGGTCACCAGACTCATGGGAGGTGAAGGTAAAGCGACTGTCGGGTGGTCCGCGAGTCTGGACGACAGAGTGACCAGTCTCCATCTCCTATAAGCAGTTATGAACATGTATGTCCGACAGATCCACACATGCCACGTACTTCCACCTCAACAACGATACCGAGGTCTGGTTCCACAACATAGCTTTGTGACTTTTCTTGCCACTCTAGTGCCCGATAATGTCCTGGACGGCAATTAGCTGACATGTCCTCCCAAGTAGTTGCTGAAACACATACCCTCGACAACAGTGTCGGAAGGAAGCTCCTCGATAAAACACCGCTTCTCGTTAGCATCGAGGTAGAAATGGAGGGCGTTTACAATCGTCAAAAAGTGTAATAATGGAAATAAGAGAGTCGCAGGGCGGAATGCAAAGAACATCCTGCAACACAATGAGCAGATTTGAACGAGACAATTCTATGCCACTGCCAGCGGTGTCATGCACTCGGTCACGTGGTCAGCAACATTGGCACGGGCAGCCTCGCACTCATATCCTTTTTGTATCGACAGCATGGCACCGCGGGTACAACCTTCCCTCATCAAGAACAAGGTCAAAAGGCAAGAAGTTGCCACTAAGCAGAAGAAAGCAAAAAACCAACAAAAGCTTCAAAAACGACTGGCTCGAGCCAAGAAGGAGGCCAGTGACCATGCTGCCAAGAAAGTTGGTACAATCGCGTCCCACTCGACAAACCTGTTTATCGTTCAATTCTACGACAGAAAAGATTGACGGAGAACGTTCCTCGTACACTCGATAACTCTCGCGAGGATGACCCCGCAATGCTACCGTCATCGAAAAGACCCGATGGCGCATCCTCCATACAAGTCGACGAATTGAACAGCGACATCGCCTCGGATCCGTTCTCGCGCTACTTCAACTTTGAAGATGATCCGACTGTGCCACCCAAAGTACTCATCACGACCTCGCCCAAAGCCTCAAAGTCAACATATGACTTTTGCGATGAACTGGTTGGCGTCTTTCCTGGGGCGGAGTATATTCGCAGGAAGAAGGGCAAGGGATTCGAGATCGGCCGCATAGCTGGGTGGGCAGCTGGGCGAGGGTACAAACACTTACTTGTCGTGAATGAGGATATGAAAAAGCCGAGTGTGTGTCATCTTGCGCGGGTGTCCCATATCCTCTGACGATCAGCTAGATGCCATCACACTCGTCTACCTCCCAAACGGACCCGTCGCTTATTTCAAGCTTACGTCGATAGAACTCACGAAGCAAATATATGTAGGTTGTTTCTGGTCCCCCCCCCCCCCCTTGTGAAAAGCTGACTCTTACGAGGGACATGCACGAGCAACACCACATGACCCCG
>JBBPRH010000342.1:0-24878 GCA_038092915.1 Boletus pseudopeckii
AGTAGGGAAAGAGAAGGCCGCCAAAGCTGCCCGTGCAGAGGACGAAGAGGGAGAAGAGGATGAAGAACAAGGATATTCACTCTAGATCGTGCGTGCCATCAAGTAGGTTCGTACCGACAACAGACTCTTTTGAGATTCCCGCTGAAACCGTGTCGATTGGCAGCACCACAAAATCGTACAGATTATTACACCTTGTTCCCAAAGTCTGCTCCTGTACACGAGACACTGTGATCCATTCAAGTTCACGCCTTGCCCTTTCTCTTGAGCTCAGATTCCCCGTGTACGAACTATTAACTTTCCTCACCTCCACCCACCACCAATCGCAGGCCCCAAATCCAGAGCCCAATTCTAGACCCCGATCCCCTCCTGGCTCCACATCCAGATCGGCTCGACTCCCACCCACCTATCACCCTCTTAACAGCCCAAACCCTACCACCAGGACCTGGCATCGTCCACGCTGAAGGCCCACAGGATGCCGTCGAGACGTTCGTCCGGAACGTCAAGGGTATGCAGTGGCTTGCGCTTCGAGTTCGCTTCCTTGAGCCCGTGTCTGGTCCGGGAGTTCGGGTTTTTCGGGATCAGAGTGTGCGTGGTGAGCGGTGGATCACCGGAAGTGTCCAAGATTGAAGAAGTGTCGGAACAGGGAGGGAAGTCCTCGTTACGAACCTAGGCATTGTAACGCCGTCCAAAGAATCCAAACATTAGTTGGCTCGTACCGCCCACAAAAATGATAATCAAACGTCAACTGTATTCAGCTCGATAGACAACTTATCGGATATACAGGAACGTCTGCACAGGAAGCAGAGTCAAACACGCGAGGGGTAGGGTTCTGGAAATGAAAACCGACTGTCATGGCAGATGGTTGACAGTCGAACGATACAGAATGTCCAGGTGACATTATGAAATATATGTAGACTCATCGAGCCTCGGAAATCTTATTTCCTGCTCACTAAAAGAATAAGAAACGAAAGCAAGAAAGTAGAACCCAACACATGAATTGGGGAATGTAATACACGTACGAGGGAATCGTTCAGTCAGCCCTCCTTCTGAACATCACCTTTGCACTCGGATCGGGTAGCATTGACGACGCAAAACTCAGCGTTCGCGGATACGGCGCATTGTCCACCAGCTTCACATCATACGTCACCACAGTGTGGGCCAACATTGATTTCAGCAGGGTTGCAGCAAAGAAACGTCCCGGGCTAACATACATTCAGTGATCTTTCGTGGCCGTTGGAAACGGGGAGAAAGAAAGACCATACCATGCATGCCGGCCATGTCCAAACGGCAAATACTCAGTCGACGTCGACGTAAATTGATATTTACCAGCTTCACCCTCCTGTTCATGCAAGTCTGCGAATCGGAAGGGCTCGAATGCGAGGGCATTTTCGTAGAACCTTTCATCGTGGTGTATACATCGAACGGCTGCAACGATCATGGTGCCTTTTGGTACAAATGTACCGTCCGAGAATGTATAATCTTTTAACGCCTTGCGCAACAGCGCCACTAGTGGGTTGAATAATTGAATAATCTGACGAATTGGATGAATGGAGAGACACGTACCGCTGCCAGCGCCTTTGAGACGTTGGCACTCCCTGATGATGCTGTCTACTTTTCGCATCTTGCTCAATGAAGCTTTTGACCATCCCTCCTTCTCAACGATTGCTTCAACCTCTTCACGAAGTGGCTGGACATATTGAGGATTCGCTGCGAGGTGAAAGAGCACATGAGTGAAGGCCTGTCGTGTGGTGTCAACCAAGCGAGTTAGGTCTGCGTCATAAATTCGAAGCGTACGCTGGAAGTTGACTAACCGCAAAGTAGAAAGATCTCAGCACCATGAGTGTATGAGGAAGTAACATCGGGACCTACGTGGATAGCCCCAAGATTCACAGCCAATACAAGGGTTGTCAAGAACCTCGTCGTCAACCCTGGATGCTCTTCCATCACCCACGATATAAAGTCGTTCTATCAAGAAACCAATAATGAGTGCCAATATCTTCTGTGAACGAGGCTGACCAACAGGCTTGTCGGCCCACTCCTTCCCATATTCATTGATGTATTTTCGTCGCTCCTCGATTATTGGTTCGAGAATCTTCCTTCCGCGCTGGGTGCTTTGATTAACGCTCGTAAAGTACCGGGCAGCTATTCTGTTACTACGTTGAATGATACGCATCGGACAGGCGAATGCAGGTGACTCACGGTCTCAGCAATTTCGGGAACACCCCGATGACAGCCCCTCCTTTAACGACATCGAAGGCATATCGAATGTTGAGATCCATCCAGTTAGCGTCACGGCCTAGGATAATCGAAGTAAGAACCAAAGAAAAGGGAGACCATGGAGCAGGTTCACACAAAGGAAGTCCGACAAACACTCTGTTGCTCATTCTGCAGACTAGCTTTTCCATGTTGCTGAGCGCTGGCACACTCTTCCATTCTGAGTGTTCCAGATATTCATGAATAACGCATACGAATGAGAACGGGATACTCACCATTTCCCCTTAGATCCAATATGTCATCGAAAGCCATACTCATCTCATCTCTGATTTCTGGGTACAAGGCCTCGATATTCCGAGTTAATTGTGCTCTCACAATCGGGATATGGTAAGGGTTATGATGAATTTCGGTTCCCATTGTGTACTCGAAGTTAAGGTACTGTCACCGACATTTAGCTCAACTTAATCTGACAGAAAGAAAATGGTTACTCGCCTCGTGAGTGGCTTCCGTGATAGAGAGTGTGTCATCAGGTGCTCTCCGCAATTCTTCCACATGTTCTCGGCTGCTGAGAACGACTATCCAGCGGTAGAGTTCTGTAACCTTGAATGGCGCAGACTTGTGCTGAAACGCTGTGAGCGAGTGTGTATGAAACGTGCGAACCATTATACGTGCCTTCTCATATCCTTCTTGTAATATGTCTGGTGCATTCGTCAGATACTTTAAGCCAGCCCACCACGAGCCAAGCCAGCTACTCGACCCCACTGAGGGTATATGATCAAGCTGGGGAAATGAGCGTCGAAGAGAGCAACTTGGTCTTTTCGGAAACCGTACTCACCTTAGAAGCCTGGGACCACTTCACGATGACGATAAGGGCAGTGGCGACAACAACACAACCAAAGATGCCTGCCAGCGGGTCGAGGAGTGGGGACGTCATATAAAGTCAGTTTGACGGAACTGTATGGCCGCCAGCTGACATATTAAATATGTAGTCCACTCCTGGGCCAAAATCGAAACATTGGAAAGAATCTGAAACTCGAACAGCTGATCGTAGGCCAGGGGCTCTGGAAGGCCGTTCGTATCAGACAGGAACCCACAAGGGTATATCAGAACGCCGAATGGCAAATCAGATTATCACCCTGAGGCGGCAAGAAGGGAGCAAGATGAGTCAGAAGACTCAGAATGTGTTCAAGTGAAACAAAATGAATCTTGGGATCTTGGAAGAATTATCGTTTAGCGGTGTCATGGACACCGCTCACGCGCACATGTCGGATACACACAAACGTGCGAGGCAAGACAAAGGACGGGTTCTGGAAATGAAAGCCGAAGTTGATACATCGCTCAAACGATACAGAATTTCTGGTAGCATATGTGGATTCATCGAGCCTCGACGATCTTATTTCCCATTTGCTCTTTCTTGTCAAAAGTACAATCAACGAAAGCAAGAATGCAAATGCAATGCAAGAATTGGGGCATGTAATCCACGTACGATGGAATCGTTCAGTGAACTCTCCTTCTGAACATGAGCTTTGTACTCGGACCAGGTATCAGTGCCGTCGCAAAATGTAGCGTTCGTGGACGCGTCGTGTTGCCCGCCAGTTTCACGTCATACGTCACCACGATGTGGGCCAACATAGATTTCAACTCGCTTGCAGCGAAGAAACGTCCCGGGCTAACATACAATCAGCGGTCTTTCATGGTCGCTGGAAACACGGAGGAAGAAAAACCATACTATGCATGCCGACCGTGTCCAAACGGCAAATAGTCCACCGACGTCGACGTAAATTGATACTTGTCACTTTCGCCGCCCTCTTCACGAAAGTCTGCAAATCGGAAGGGCTCGAATGCGAGGGCAGTTTCGTAGTACGCTTCATCATGCTGTATAGATGAAATGGCTGCGACGGGCGTGGTGCCTTTTGGTACAAATGTGCCGTCCGAGAACGTGTAGTCTTTCAACGCCTTGCGCAACAGCCCAACTAGTGGGTTGAATAATTGGATAATCTGACGAATCGAATAAATGGAGAGACACGTACTGCTGGAAATGCCTTCGACATATTGGCACTCTTTGAGGAAGCTATCTACCTCCCGCATCTTGGCTAGTGGAGGCTTTGACCAACCCCCCTTCCCAACGACCCTTTCAACCTCCTCACGAAGAGGCTGAATGTATTGAGGATTCGCTACGAGGTAGAAGAGTGCATGAGTGAAGCTCTGTCATGTGATGTCAATCAGGCGAGTTAGGTTTGTATCATGAATTCGAAGCGTACGTTGGAAGTCGTCTAACCGCGAAATCGAAAAATCTCAGCATCGAAAGTGTATAAGGAAACGAGATCGGGACCTACATGAATAGCCGCAACATTTACAGCCAATATAGTGCTTGTCAGGGACTTTATCATCAACGCCGACTCCTCGAGCTTGCCGCTGGGTCAGGCCTGCTCAGTATCACGGCTGCCCAGATCCTCTCTCAGACGTCCGTCCAAGCCAAGATCAAAGCCACAGATTATCACCCGAGCGTGTTGGAGAACCTCGCCCGAAACGTGCAGCACAATCGCAGCACGGTGGGTGTGTCTGTGGAAAGGCTCGATTGGTGTGCGTCACCTTGTATCGAGGGCGTCGGTGCCCACGTTGATGTGGACGAGGAGGACAGAGATGTGGGTGTGTACGACGTCGTGCTCGCGGCGGACGTGGTGTACCATTCCGAGCATGCGAGCTGGATTAGAGGTTGTGTCGGGCAGATGTTGAAGAAGGATGGGGTGTTTTGGTTGATTATTCCGGTGAGAACGATTGGGAGACACGCGAGGTTGGGGAAGACAGTCGAGGAGGTGTTTCCTGCCGTGGGTGAGGTGGGCAAGTGCGTGGATGTGGGGGAAGGTGAGCGTGAGCGTCTCGCGATCGTGCGTAGAGAAGAAGTGGAGAGGATGGATGGGGTGGGTCGGGCGGACGAAGGGGGGTACACGTTGTTCGAGATTCGTTGGGTCGTAGAAGGCTCCTAGTCACTAGATACGTCGATGAATTCGGACGTTTGGCCAGGTTCTTCATCTCCAAGGGCTTTCTCGCGACGTGAGTTTCCATCTACAGTATTGTCCGAGCACTGTTTCATTTGGCCTTGGAGCTGCTGCGTGTGGTGCCCGAACTGAGGGTGGAGTATTAGAACTCGCCCAGCTCCCTCTTTCTCGATCGGATTTTTCCGCGTTCTCGCATCACTGTCAAATACTCAAAATTTCCCCCTAAAGCACTTTTTTCACTCCTCCATTGATTCGCAGACTCCCCGCCAACAGGCTTGTGGACAATAACCAAGAATACGTCAAGATGTACAAGATCTACTACTATATTCGACAAGATCTGACAAAAAGAGATGTACCGAGTCCTCTTGCTCGGGGTCGACACGAGCGTCGTTTTGATACATCAACTCGCTCGATATGTACCGGGGTATGGATTTGAGAGCCACCAGCGCACGATGCGACTCATCCATTTCTCCGACCGAGCCCACACAGCGCCAGCGCCGCACGCATCATATCTTCGTCCTGCGGTGCATCCTTGGCTCCACTCCCTAGCGCGTCCACGTTTGCGTGCCACTCCCCTCTCTGCGCAGATCCCGCAACAGAAACAGAATTGGGTATGGGTGCGAACGCGGGGGGAGGGAGACGTAGACGCATCTGCGTCGTGCGTGCACCATGCCACCTGGCAGCGTCCAATGCGCCAAGACTCCCCTCGGGCGTCACCGCTTCGACATCGTCCTCCTCCGTTTCGTCCCCCTCGCCATCATGCTCACCCTCACCGTCCCTATCCCGCTCGCGCGCGCAGGGTCGCCGTCTTCCTTCCTTCCCTGCCAACCTCGCCGCCGCACATGCCCACTCTAGCGTCCGAGAGCCTCCCATGTACTCGATCAAGTCGCGCGAGGGCGGGCTCGCGGGGGCTGCGAGTGGGGATGAGGGCATGTTGTCCCACAGAGAGGCATGTGGGTTGTGTGGTTTCGTCGGCGTACGGGGTGGGGGGAGGCGGGACTCGGAGCGGGTGGCGACGCGGTCGAGGGAGGGGCGCGGGCGGGGCGGGGTGATTTTGCGACGGGGTGTATGCATGTGTGTAAGAGTATGTGGGTGGTTGGAGGTGGAGAGCGTCCGTGTGTGGGGTGTCCGGGTGGGATGGGACGACGCCGAGGATGACGTCGGTGTAGTCGCGTTGGTGGGAGAATGGACAGACGGGGAGGAGGGAAAGGTCAAGGGTGCGATACGATGCCCGTCTGTGGGTTGGCTGGTTGCACGGTGCAGCGCGACCTTGCGCTCCGTCTGGCGCTTATTTTGGAACCAGATCGTGACGGATTTCATTTCCCTATCATCAAGGAAGATACGTGGACACGTCAGTTGCGTCTCGTGACCGCGGAGTGAGACGAAAAGGAGAGATAAGGTGGGATTGGAAAGGCTAATAGGCTAATATATGACTTGGGGCCAAGAACGGAGTTGGACGTACATGCTTGCGGCTTGTGCGACCGCTTCGCGCTCTCCGCGCGTCGGATGGGAGGATTGGTGGAAGAGCTGCTCGAGCATCATGAGTTGCACACTGGTGAAACGTTTGCGTGTCCGACGGGCGGCATCGTCGGAGGATATGCTCGCTACAGAGGACGTCCTAGAGAGCGTGGAGGATTGCATGATCATCGTGATTGTCGTTGACGACGACGACGAGCAAGGTTGGGACGAGGATGCGCAAGAAGGTAACGGTATTTAAACTGCCAACACCCAAACGAACGCGTGGCGGTACGCGTATGTCACGTGATCGCGTCCCCGTACATGATCGGGAATCAAAATACGTGTATATGAAACATATCTACGACAAGTGTAAGACGTTCATGCGGCCCTAGCCTTTTCCTTACCCCGTGGCCGCTCCTTGATCACCATCTTGTTACTCCCAGACGGCCCTTTAGCACCTGGTTTACGTGTACGGTTACCCTCGGTGCCCCAGCCCCATATCGACACTGGATGTTTGTTGGACTTGGATTTACCACGTCCTCCTCCGTGAGGGTGATCGCACCTATGGGTCCATCAGCAACCATGCCCCCCAAAGAGACAGAACAACATACGCATTCATGGCAACACCTCGCACGCGGGGTCTCCAACCTAACCATCGATTTCTCCCAGCTTTACCGAGTTTCCGGTCGTCCCACAGCGGGTTACTAACCCTTCCGATGCTCGCCGCACAATTCGACAACACCTTGCGTACCTCACCGCTCTGAAGTCGAATGTGACTGTACCGGCCATTCTCCTCGTGGTGCACGACCTGCGCAAACGTCCCCGCAGAGCGTACGAGAATGCCTTTGCCTAGCGGATCGAGAGAGACGTTGTGTACCATAGTGCCCGTCGGTATGAGCTTGATAGGGACGCAGTTCCCCAGTTTAATGATCGCCCCGCGGAGAATACCAATGAGCAGCGCATCCGATGTCGTCTGGTCCTTGGTACGCTTTGCAATTTCATCCACAGACCACATCTTCTTTCCCCCGTCTTCGTCCCCGGTGTCGTCCTCGGCGTTGCGAACGGACTGCACCAGCGACGATGCCAGACCGGAACGATAACTCTCCACGACGTCTCCCGCTCTCAGGCCCTCCGGGGCCAAAATATACTTCCACATAGCCCTCCCCTCCGCACTCGAATCCCTCGCCTTGACGAGCGCAATATGCCCCGAACGCCCCGGGTCATACTCGATCCTCACCACATCATACGGCCCCGGCTCCATCCTCGAGAAATCTACGATCCGGATCCGCCTCCGGTGTCCCCCACCCCGAAACCGCACTGTGATCCGCCCCGTGGCGTTCCGTCCGCCTTTTCTACGCAGGGCGGTAGTGAGAACGCGGATGGGTTTGCCTTTGTAGAGGTGGGCGTTGAGTGGGCGGCGGAGGTGACGGATGCCGGGGGTGATGGGTTTGTAGGTTTTGAATTCGGTGACGACGGTGTCGTAGGAGGCGATGGTCTCGCGGGTGGTGCGAGCGGCGTAGGTGCGGGAGGGGGTCCAGGTTGGTGCGAAGCCACGAAGAGCTGGCGTCGTGACCGGGCGGGACGTTGACTGGACTGCGAGGTTCCGCAGGAGACTGGTACCCGCACGTAGACCAATCATTTTTTTGAGTAGGCTTGCTGTAATTCGACGTTTGAATCGAACGTGTGGTCGAAACACACCCGACACCGCGAAAACGCAAGACGGAGGAGGTGTTTTAGCCAAACCGGTCAGGTTGTTTGTACCACACAAACAGACGCGACGGTCGTTTGCAAAAACCCAATGGTACGGTCGACAAGGTCTTGTTCCACGTCGATACGCTGACGGTCATGGCGACGTACAGGCTACCCAAATCACAGCAGGGACGTCCGAGTTGCGGGACATTACCAAAATGGAGCGGATAGGTCAGTCTCACACCGCGTGCCGCACACCTAGCTACCAACTCGTACTCATACCCGACTCCTTCAGGCGCGCACTCGCACATCCGTGGCCTCGGTCTCGACGACCGACTCGAACCACGCGGAAACTCCCAAGGCATGGTTGGCCAAGCCAAAGCCCGCAAAGCAGCTGGTATGATTCTCAAGATGGTGCAAGAAGGACGGATAGCGGGACGTGCCATCTTGTTCGCTGGTCCACCTTCGACGGGCAAGACGGCCATCGCACTCGGTGCGTGCTAGTCAATGTTGTGAGTAGGATGCCTGACCCCCGCTCTAGGTATGGCGCAGACGCTCGGTGCGGACGTCCCTTTTACGATGATCGCTGGCAGCGAAGTCTTTTCGCTCTCCATGTCCAAAACTGAAGCGCTCACGCAAGCAATTCGGAGAAGTATCGGTGTACGCATCAAGGAAGAAACAGAGATCATCGAGGGAGAGATTGTCGAGATTCAAATCGACCGAAGCCTGACAGGGGTGCGTTTCCCCGCTTGAGCTCGGTGTGAACCCTCTCGTGACGGTTTGTGTAGGCGACAAAGACGGGAAAATTGACTATCAAAACGACGGATATGGAGACGATATATGATCTTGGAACGAAAATGATTGACGCACTATCGAAAGAAAAAGTACTCGCCGGCGACGTCGTCGTCATCGACAAAACGTCGGGCAAGGTCTCGAAACTCGGTCGCTCCTTTGCCCGTTCCCGAGACTACGATGCCATGGGTGCAGATGTACGTCCATAACCTTCTACCTGCCCCATCACTACATCATACAAGCTCCCGACAGACGAAATTCGTGCAATGCCCAGAAGGCGAAATACAAAAGCGCAAAGAAGTCGTTCACACAGTCTCCCTCCACGAAATCGACGTCATCAACAGCAGAACACAAGGGTTCCTCGCTCTCTTTGCTGGCGACACTGGCGAAATCAAACCCGAATTACGAGACCAAATAAACACCAAGGTCGCCGAATGGCGGGAAGAAGGCAAAGCGGCAATCATCCCTGGCGTCGGTTTTTTCCCCTCGCGCATGGTCGATTTGCTAACGGCGCGCGCTTGCAGGTGTTATTCATCGATGAAGTCCACATGCTCGACATTGAATGCTTCTCCTTCCTGAACCGGGCATTAGAGAGCGAACTGTCGCCGTTGGTCATCATGGCATCCAATCGCGGCATGTCTAGGATACGAGGGACGAACGTACGCAGTCCACACGGTCTCCCAGTGGATCTCCTCGACCGCGTCTTGATCGTCAGCACGAAACCCTACGCGGACGACGACATCCAACAGATCATCCAGATTCGGTAACGTCTCTATCGTTCTCGTGATTTGTTTAGGACTAGCTAACGGACGTGGATCTCGGACAACAGATGTGAAGAAGAGGACGTGACGCTGACGACGGATGCACTGAACGTCCTGACATCGATGGCGGGATCGACGACGTTGCGGTACGCGCTCAACCTGATCTCGTGCGCACAAGTGATCGCGCGGAAACGCAAAGCGGAGAAAGTCGACGTCGAGGATCTTCGTCGCGCGTACACGTACTTTATGGACGAGAAGCGGAGCGTGCAGTGGCTCAAGGAACAACAGGGCTCGTTGGTGTTTGAAGAAATAAGTGTCTCCGCTGCAAATGGGGGTGCGAATGGGGATGCGGCCATGGGCGAGGCAATGGACACCTAGGCGACATGTCACTTTTTCTATACTTTTGTTGGCTTGCAATGTAGGCTGTAATACCATACACACTGACGAAACTTGTGTACATTTCTTGATGTGGAATGAGTTGAGACCAAGTCCGAGGAATGGACATTACATAATTGTGATTGCTACATTATGTCATGGTATTCTAATTCATCGTCCTCGAGGAGTTCCTTCCTCTCGTCGTCAAAGTCGGCTGCCTGGGTTGGCTGGAAATAATAAGTGATTAGACAGCATTGGTAATAAAAATTAGCTATCTACCGTTGCTGAGAACCAAATAGGAAAATTACAATATCGGTGACGTCTATGCATTTCGAATGTCGATGAGGTTTCTGCTTCCGTGTGGATGTTTGCACGTCGTCTTGTAAACATCGCTGTACTGCACCACTTGATTGAATCCCAGATGTGGTTAACAACGACCAAACCTGTGCCTGATTCACTATCTCTCTCGGCTGGGGCGGGTGCGGGTGCAGATATTGTCGCATTGGAGTAAATGGTGTCCATCACATAAAGGGGGTATCGAAAGAGTTTGATTTTGAACGCGAATAGCATGAGGCCTACATTGAGCCCCCAAGAGGCGACTGAGGTGACGACATGCAGGAGTGAGGCATCCTCCACTGACATCATACAGTATTAGTCATTGATACCATATCTAGCATGAGAACAAGATACCTTGTATGGGGTCCTCGAGTTTGATGCGAAAATCCATGTTAAAACCAACCGAAAGAACCATGAATAGATGGCAGCCGTGATAAATGATGCGCCACATCTTGACACACTTGTCCTGCCGATGGGCAGCACTAAGCACGCCACCGAGCACCGTGATGGCAGATGTGAAGGTATGACCGGTGAGATAGAGTGCGATATGATGGGACTGGGATTGTGTGCCGACTTCGCTGAGAAATAGGTGGAACATGATGAGGGCGAGACTGTCAAGCAGAAGAACTGCAAAGGAAGCCTCAATGGAGAGAAACAGCCAGTAGAGCCACATGCGATCTTCTCTGCGACGGTTGGTGTCGGCGGTGGTCACTGGCATTGGCAGGGACATGGCGAGTTTAAGGATATAGGAGCAATACCCCCGATAATATATTTGTAAGATCCATTCATTCCGACCCAGCTTCTATCGAGGCTTGACGTCACCACCCATCACGTGGCAATCACGTGCACCGGGGGGACCGTTCGGACAATATTCGGAAACGCCATTTCATTCATTGGCTTCAGCTTAGATTCCGCTCGAGTTCAACACATCGGACGACAACCAGGCGTTTTGTGTCCACTGGGTCGCAACTCGCCGAATTACAAACTCTCGATGACTCCGCCTAGTCTACTTTGAGTATTCTTAGCCCCCAGTGGCAAATTCATCACGTTGCTGGTCCCATTGACGCTATCTCGGACTGGCCCTGTCATCGAGGACACTGAAAACACACGGTCAATCGCCAGGCAGTAGCTATCTCATGACTGGATGGAATGGCGGACAAATTGTCATTTGCAATCTCGGTAGGATCCTCCCAGAGTTGTACAGTCCTTTCCAAGCAAGTATTCATACCTTTATAGTCCATTCTGTCTCCCACATTGACAAATTATGTAGGTGTCCACTTGCGAGCAAGTACAACAAGACCAGTGGCCTTCGACGTCGGGCGACCCTGACGCCAAAATACCTAACTCCTCCCTGGTAAATTCTTGTCATTCCATCACGAAAAGGGCTATGCTGATTCCATTGCGTACGTACAACAGGAAGGTCCTGCAAAATCTAGTCCGCTCGACTCAGAGGGACATGACGAGGACGGCGACGGTCTCCTCGAGGTATCAGTTCGTTCGCTCTCCACTCGACGCAAGTTCTCATGATGGCATAGGTTGAGGTGCTGCGGGCATGCCAGCACTCCACTTCAATCATGGAGAGGTTGGTGATAATTACATTCTTCTCTTGCTTCCGTGTTGACCCTGCCGGAGGCTCCATCCCAGGCCTCCTCCGATCCTTGTGAGGACGAGGCACCGCCACTGAGCCATCACATGCACAGTCAGATATCCTACGAGTGCCTTCCACTTCAGAGACTCGTGCAGGGAGAAATCTCAATACTGTCGAGTCACCCCGGTGGCGGTTTGATATTCAAAAAGTGGCTACGGAGAAAGGGTAACAAAGTCCTGGCTTCGCGCAAGTCAGATCGACTATCCGGAAATTCCCGCGAGCCTGCCGATCGTCGATTCCCTTCCCCCTCCCCAGCGCGAGCGGATGACGGGCGCGAGGGTGCTTCGAGGATGGCCCCAGCTCAGCCTACGCCCGTGAGTCCTACTCCTTGATGGATAATCGGACGCAATGTGCCTAACATATTATTCTAGCGAGTAGCTGCAAGATCATTCAGAATACAAAAAGTTTGTTGTGCCTCGAGTTTGGATGCAGGGCTCCTCACACGTTACAGGACAAATCACGCAGCAAGACGACTAATCCCACACACCCGAACGAAGGCGCTTCTCGTAGTGGACAAGGTGCTGCAGATGCAAGGGAAGCGGAGCCAACCAATCAACCCTCGTCCGCGGGGGTCCATCTATCGGTGCGCGTCAAGTTCCTTTTCACCTACATTGTTAGACTCAGGCTATGGGACCCTCAGGCTTTCAATCAGATATCCCATGTGGTTCTTGTGTTGTCGCTCAGGTACACATGATGGGTCACATTGATTGAGATGTTTGAATGCATTAGTGTCACGTACAACGCGACGCACCCGTACGGCGCTGGTGCCTAATCCGAGCCCAAAGCCCATGTTCAGAGGGAGGATTGACTGAAACGATTTTCTTTTACTTGTACACGCCCCACGGCCCCATTTTTGCATCGAATTTATGAAGGTTTGAAATACTAGCTATTATATTCGCAACATCGGTGCCGATCATATAAGCGGTGGCTATACTGCCACATATCGTATGATTGGTGTCGTGCCATTGACAGCTGCTGCGTCCGACCGACGGTCATTTATTATAACCGCCCTAGTCAACTGTCCGGCTGGCAAGTTTCATGGAAGGCTGAGTGGCGTGTTTCTGTCATGTCCGTCGGAGCGCACGGCCTTAAATGTTGGGCAACCAGCCATGTCTTTCAGAAAAAAAAACCTTTCCCAATGAGCTCTCGATTGCTCGACCTACCAGCAGGCATCTCCGGGTATGTTGTCGCTGCTGCTGTCCTTATCGTTGCCGTCAAGTTGTTCCAACCTTCCAAGGTGAGTTCAGATGCCGGAAATACTTACTCTCCTCAATTCTGGCTGGTTCCCCCAGCTTCATGCTGTAGCTACAGTAGGGTCGAGTGACTGGCTCGGCTCGTGGTGGGCTAGTTTGAAGTCTCTGTTCAATATGGCGGGCATTTTACAAGAAGGGTATGAGAAGGTAAGTCTGATGCTTCGCACATTTCATGCACGCTCACTCACAATGTTGCAACACCAGTCAGCACCATTCAAGATTGCAGAGCTCTGCTGCTGGATCGTCGTTGTCAGCAGCCGCAAGCATGTGGAAGAACTACGGAGAGCACCAGATGATACGCTCTCTTCCGCGGAATTCGCAAATGACGTGAGTGACTATTTTCTTCCAGTCATGGTGAGATTAACTTGTACTGAACGTCATCAACAGATACTTCAAATCGAGTACACAATGGGATTCGAAATCCACCATAACCCCTATCATGGTCCGATTGTTCGCTCACGACTGGCTCGGAACATCGGAATCTTGTATCCAGAGATCAGAAATGAGACGACCACGGCCTTTGATGACGTGCTGGATCTCAGGGCCAATGGTGAACATCTTATTCTCATTTGCGTGCGCTATTCATCAACGCCCGGAATAACCAGAATGGAAGAGTATTCCGGCGTTCAGCAGCGTGCAAAAGGTGATCTGCAGAGTGAGCAACAGGGTGTTTGTCGGACTCCCATTGTGTGAGCATTTCGATCGTCTCCCGTTTCCTTCTTTTTACTTCAATTACCCTAGGCCGTGACCCTGACTGGATAGATCTCAACATTCAATATACCATCAATGTCATTACGGGAGGGATTATCATCGGGCTGTTCCCGAACCTGCTGAAACCGTGAGTCATCTGAATTCCCCCCCGAAGCCTAGCTTTCAACGTAGTGACAGAATAGCTGTCCGGTTCTTTACGAGTGTTAATCAATGCAACCAGCGTGGAAGGAAACTTCTTGGTCCAATAATCGAGGAGCGACTGAAATATCTAAATGAGTACGGGAATGAGTGGGTCGACAAGCCTGTTGGTCAACTTCATTCACAGACGGGATCGGCACTCACTATCCGCTTTTGATAGAATGACTTTTTATCATGGTAGATGGACGAGGCAGAGGGTCCAGAGTTGACAGTAAAGTCCTTGACAACTCGTATATTGGTCTTCAATTTTGCGGCTATCCACGTGGGTCCTGATGTCGTCTCCTTGCATGCTGATGATGCTCAGATCTTTCGATTTTGCGGTTAGACGACTTCCCAGGTACGGTTCGAATGTCTCGTTGCAGCTCCAACCCGCTTGATTGACGCCACATGACAGAGCTTTACTCATGTGCTGTTCTACCTCGCAGCGAATCCTCAATATATCCAGTCTCTTCGTGAGGAGGTTGAAGCGATCATTGAGAAAGAGGGGTGGTCGAAAGCTGCACTGGGCAGGATGCGAAAAGTAGACAGCTTCATCAAGGAGTGCCAACGTCTCGAAGGCATTAACAGCGGTGTGTGTTTCTGCATTCATTTGATGCGTTAGCCACTCTAATGACTCAACCCACTAGTGGGTCTGGCACGCAAGGCGATGAAAGATTTCACGTTCTCTGGCGGTACGTTTGTACCAAAAGGCACCAAGATCGTCGCAGCCATTCGATCTATACACCGTGATGAAGCGTCTTACAAAAACGCCGACGCATTTGAGCCCTTCCGATTTGCCGACTTGCGTGAAGAGGACGGCGGTGTGAAGCATCACTTCGTCTCGACGACGGCCGAGTATCTGCCCTTTGGACATGGTACACATGCGTGGTACGCTCTTTCTTCCTCGCAGATTCCAACAACGGTGAAATATGATTGAATGTATGTTAGCCCGGGCCGTTTCTTTGCAGCGACCGAGATGAAATCTATGTTGGCCCACATTGTGGTGACGTATGATATCAAGTTGGCAGACAATGCAACGCGTCCGCCGGCGCTGCATCTTGCGACGGCGGTGATGGCTGATCCGAATGCAGAGGTCATGTTCAGGAGGAGGGTTGACTGAATGATTCCTTGTATATGTATTACATGCCTCAATTCTTCTATTGGATTTTCTTTGCTTTCTCTTACATTTTTTTCACAGGATTGGGCAGAAAACAAGGTTTTCCAAGGCTCCCTGAATCTACACACGTTACTCGGAAGTGTATTGTTTGACTGTTATCATTCCCACTACCACTGCCATGACTGAGATAGATTGCTACTCATTCAGGAGCGTGAATTGTCGAGTACTGTACCATGCGGCACAGGTGGTTTCATGCTGGCCAACTCGTCTAAGTCGAACCAAGGCTTGCCACCTTCACACATTGCGACAGCATGTTCATGGGTGGCCACCCTGTCTTCAAGTTCTAGTGCCGTGGCACGTTTCTCTTCGAAACGGTTCCGAGCAGCGCAAGAAGTTCTATCTTGTACACGTCAATGACAAAATTTTGGCGAGAAACAAACACATAACTAGTTCCCTGAAACTATCCCCGCCGCCGAGCAACGTCGACTCGTCCGCTTCATGCCCATCGTCCCCTTTCTCGAAACGCACCATCGTTCTCTCACCGCGTGCTTGAATGTACAAGTGTACTATCACCTACCGATCAAATCGGCACCCACCCTCAAATCGGCGGTCACTAATGGCCACAAATTGTCACGGATCACAACACTGCTGAGTTCAGACTCCTCTGCCTTGACATAGAGGGTAGGGGCCCAGGCCACGAGGCAAGCAGACGTCGAGAAAGTTATCTTGTCGCCGGGTTACTCGGGCTCGGGCGAACGTCGCGAAGAGGGAAGTGTTTGGTTTCGAGCATGAGAGCTAGACTGATACCTTGTCGTCTGGATCGTTTGCGAAGCTGACGAACAAAATTAATACAGTAGTTCTCTTGATCATGAAGTCGCCCTTTGTCACGCAAGTTGTTACTCGCCGAGCGTATGCCCGAGCGGTCTCAAACATTGCCACCGCCTGACAACAGAATCGCTGGCGATGGCGGGTCATCGAGGACAGCGAGCTTCTACCATGGAACCCAGAATATGAGGCCCGGATGGAACTTTCTGTCAAGGACCTCACTGACGGAACTCACAAGACCATCGACGCGGCTGCAAGGGGAACTGAGGCTGGTAGGCCACTGGAGGGACGGATCTGGGATTTTGACCCTCCTCTTTATAGGCCGCGACCAGAGACCGCGATCCGTTTACTCGAAGTGTCAACTGTCCTCGCTCAGCGATGCTCACCAGTTTCACGCAGGAGACCGAATTGATGTACGTCACTGACCAAGCTTAGTTTCCTAGCTGCGCTTGCATGGTGTTGTAGGCATGTTCATTGCCGTTCGCAATGCTGGCTACGAGACAAGTCGACGGGGATGTGAAAAACGGGGGTTAAAAGAATGCCGCAAGAGATGGCGATTATTAAAACGAGTGACTGTGGTGAGCGTCATTGCGGCAAGAATGTGCACACTACGAGCGCAGCGTCGACCCACGAAAATCAAGATGCAGAGGCGAAGTGTGATCTATAGGGTGGAGATAAGACATGACCGGGTATTCTTCCGGCTCGACTCCGTGATGCACTTTTCCCGGACGTTGTTGTCAACTGCCCTGACGAACGAGAAACGATCTATCGAGGCCATGAGGTTGACTCAAGATGAAAGCCAGTGAAACCTATACGAGAAGATGTACGTACCAGTCAGACAACTGCCGTCTCGATCTCCTTGACAAAGCAGAGCGATTTGTTGGAAGACAGGTCCCCATCGATCCACGGAAACACTGAGAACGGCGACGAACATGCCTAAAAGGGACGAACGGAAGAAAGTTACACCATGCAAGCGCAGTTGCTACACCGAGCTTGGTCAGTGACATACCGCGATTCAGTCTCGTATCACTGAGTGAAGGATAATGGGCCTTCTGAGGAGATCCATCGCGGTCCCGATTGTTGAAGATGGGCTGTTTCTCGATGCGTCCTCGACGGTTCACACCAAGGTGCTATAGCCGAGTTCGGAGGGCTGAGACGCGTTGTGATTGCTCCTGCGCGTCGCTTCGATCATGAGACGAGGCGACGGTATCCCGCAGTGTTGCGATGAACTCGCGTCGCCGCCGACTTTCAAGGTGCTAACCAATTTTGAGTCTGGAATAGATGATGAGTCAGCGCTTCAGCGACGAATGTGAGAATCATGCCTATATTTGGGCAAAGCCTTGCAGAAATAACACACCCAAACAACCCCCGGAAACCGCTCCAATCATACAGAACGATGGAAGTTGGTGCTGAGGGCCTCTGAATGTGCACATTTCGCTCTGCCAATTCAAGCTGTTGCCATTGGCAACGGATGTGCGGGGAACATTCCCATGTCCCACTGATATGGGTTACTTTGCACTATGTATTTAAGTTATATACACTACTCGTGTCGCGTCGTTCAACGTATCGCTTAAGCTTCCGACAGTCTGAAGGCTCTGCCAGTGAGCTCGAGTGACTTTGGGATGATCGGATGGGGTTGCGATGTCGCCGGTCGGTTCCCTGGGAATATCAGGCTCTGAAGAGAGTCTTTTGCTTCGGGTGGGCTAGTGAAGGAGGGAAACGAGGCCCAGAGCATAGGGACTAGGCCTGAAGCGGCTGTCTCCGAGATCAATGTTACTGTAATGCCATCGATATTACCATGACGGGGACGGTGCTTGATGCTCGATGCGCACTACCGGGGACCGTCCCAGCCACCTTCCAGCTAGTGGGTGTGCGAACGTTCGAATTCATGTGAGGATTGGGGAGCTCATGTACATGTTCTCGAGTATACAAAGAATACAGAATAGAAGGTGACTGTGAAGCTCTCGAGACTAGCCCCTCGCAGCCTTTGATCACGTCCGGACATCTCTTCACCGCGTGGGTCCCTGGAGTGTCTGTCCAAGTGAGTCAGCCCCCGGCATATATTTTGCTAACCTGTCAGACGTGGCAAACGCAGATGATTACGACACAGAGACAGCAGGACAAACATATTTTTTGTGCGTCGAGCTGGGCACGAGAAGGTCATGCACCTCGACCGCACGCTCCACAACGAGAATTTCCCCACCGGGTACCCTGTACAATACTATGTAATCGATCCGATACCGTGCCATTGTGGGGTTGGTCGGAAGAGAAGCGGAGGGTTGCATGTAGCCGCTGGAGTGCCAGCCCTTGGACCAAGAAGAAACTCGTATTTTGAGACAACATCGATCGGCGACCCAGTGTTGAAATAGTGGTCCAGTCTACAATCTCAAGCCCGATGGGACAACCGATGAGTGTCCGTCAGAGATATTAGGAGAGACGGTTTGTTCCTCAGGACAGCGGCAAATGCAAGACGAAGTAGGAGACAACCGAGTGTATGAAGCGTCTTGAAGCGAGTTGGACGACTGCAGATTGTAAATTCATCGTGAATGGAGTCTCACAGCGTAGACACGACAAGAAATCACAGGCTGCGCTTGGAAAAGACGGAAGGTTTGGCCGATGTTAACTGCTTAGTACCTGGTCGTCGCAATGAGGTCACATATCTGGCATCCGAGCAAGAATGAGCGCCAAAGACACAAGGCAGTGTGCGAATAGACCATATTGAGAATAAGGATACGTGTTGATGAAGAAAATTTGCGTACCAGGACTAAACCGAACGTCCACTCTGCAAAGCCGACAACTGTGTACCATTGGTGAGAATGTCGACGACGAATGCGGGTGTGTAGCAGCTCCGAGCAGTGTTTGAGCGATCCTGACGATTCAATAAGACCCAACGATAATCCTTGACACTGGTCGCTATGGACAGGTGTTCGTAGTCGCATTCCACCCCGACGGAAAACATCTTTTGGGTGGGGGCAATAGTGGGATTCGACGATGGCAACTTGCGGACGGTCAAGTGGTCGGAAAGCAAGTGGGAGTGAGGTTGCGCGCCATTTGTGCGTCAAGGGATCACAGGTGGGTAGTGTGCGGGACTTGCAATGGGGCAAGCGTGTGGGACGAAAAGATGCAGGAAAAGGTCATCGATGTGGAGGGCAGAAACGGGGTGTGGGCAGTGGATGTCTCCCCAGATTCGACTCGATTTGCCACTGGGACTCACCGCTGTGAAGCAAGCATCTGGAACATTAAAACTGGGAAGAGACTCGTTGGCCCCCTCCAGCATGACGACGCCGTCACTGAAATCAAGTTTTCCCCAAATGGCGAGCATGTCGCCACTGCCCGCTTGGGGAATTCTATCCGCATTTTTGACAGTCACAATGGCGACCAGCTCGTTGATATCTGGACCACCACACCCCGACTCTCTGCAACCACTCCGCTTGCGTGGTCAAGAGATGGACAACAAATTTTTGCCACATCTGACGAGAACGAAATCAGGTCTTTTGATGTGTCCACCGGGCGCCAGCTCGCCGAATTGCAACTTCTCGATGACTACCACCGTGTCCACTCTATCGCTCTACCTGCCGACGGCAAATTCATTGCCACCTTTGTGCACCGTTCCATCTCGTTCCTGGACACATCGACGTTATCTCGGATTGGCCCCGTGATTGAGGACAGCAATGAAATGTGGTCGATTGCCATTTCACCGGACGGGAGCTATCTTGCGACTGGAAGACACGACGGGAAGATTGACATTCGTCATCTCAAAAGTGTGCTCCCAGACTTGTACGGTCGTTTTCATGTGAGTATTAGTCCTGGCACGTTGGATGAGCCCCATTCTGTCTTCCACATTAACAGACTATGCAGGTATCTAGTCGTAAAATACAACAAAAGCATCCTTTGAGAATGGATGGCCACAACAACAGACCACCCGACTCTGAGCCCGTAAGATTCTATCATTCTGTCACTAAAAGAGTCGCGCTGACATCGTCACTGTATTCGTACAATAGGGAAAATCTCTCGAGTCCGGGGGACGCGACAAAGACGGCAATGATCTCTTCGAGGTATCAGTTCGTTCGTTCTCCACTCGAGGCGATCTCATGATGGCATAGGTTGAGGTGCTGTCGGGCAAGCCAGCACCCCACTTTGATTACGACGAGGTTGGTGATCATTACATTCTTCTCTTGCTTCCGTGTTGACCCTGCCGGAGGCTCCATCCCAGGCCTCCTCTTCCGATCATTGTGAGGACGAGGCACCGCCACTGAGCCCATTACATGATAAACCACAGCCAGATACCCTACGAGTGCCCTCCCCTTTAAATACATGTCCAGAGGAAAGGCTCGACACTGTCGAGTCACCCCGTGGCCATTCAATATTCAAAAAGTGGCTACAGAAAATGGGTTTCAGGGACCTGGCTTCGCAAGAGCCAGATCAACTTTCCAGAAAGTCGCGCGAGCCTGCTGATCCTCGTTCTCCTTCCCACTCCCCAGCGCGAGAGGATGACAAGTGTGAGGGACCTTCGAGGATGGCTGCAGCTCAACCTACGCCCGTGAGTGCTGTTCCTTGGTAGATGATCGGATGCAGTTTGTCAACATATCATTCTAGCGAGTTGCTGCAAGATCATTCAGAAGACAAAAGGTTTGTTGTGCCTCGAGTTTGGATACAGGGCTCCTCACACGTTACAGAATAAATCATGCAGCAAGACTACAAATCCCAAGCAGCTGAACAGTGACGCTTCCTCTAGCGGACAACGTCCTGTGGATGCAAAGGAAGCGGAATCAGTACGTCTCTTTCTGGTGATGATGAACCTCGTCATGACAGCTCACATCTGTTAGACGCAACAAGCGACCAATCCGTCTCAACCCTCGGCCACGGGGGTTCATCTAATGGTGCGCGTTACTTTCCTTTCGCCTGTATTGTTCGACTTACAGTCGATCAGCATCAGGAAGAATCAGGCTACGCTACTCTCGCGATCACGTTTCCCGCATGGTTGCTGTGTTCTCGCTCAGGTACACACGATGGGACACATTGATATGATTCGATATGATACGTGTAGATACTGCGCAGGACTGTGATTATTTGGACATTTAACCATGCATTCCGTTGAGTTCGTGTATCTCATACCATCAGCATGAGCCCCGATAAGCTCGTCCAGGGTTAAACTCCCTAGGATATTCACTCAACATCACCCATCTATATTTAGCGGGATAGTCTACACGATGTGATAAAGGTTTTGAGATTAGACGACGACGAATCATCGATGGAAGGACTGGTCGAGGGTACAGATGACAAGTCTGCTTGGATTTTGTGCGGTCTCTGGCTAACCGAATCTTGATCCACCGTCCAAACTTAATCAAGAAAGCGAGGTCGCCAGTCATGTAGGCCGTTTCTACTGCTTGTGGGAGGTAGAATGAATCCTGTGGTATAAACAAGAGGACATGCATCAGTGATTGCAGGGAATATTAATATCTGGCCAGCTCGTCAGTATCGACGGTCCGGCCAGCATCACGAGGGGGACGTACTGGCTACAAGGTGCATAAATGTCCATCCCCTCAAGCGAGCCTTTGAGCATCGGTCAAAGTACTGGGACAGTTCACGAACTGGATGTCGATCTTGCCTGTTCATCAAATATCGAAATACGGCGCTTCAATCCTGGATGGCAGTAGAACAATCCCGTGCGCTCGATTATTCCGACGCGCGTTCGTAGAATCTACTCCCAACACCTCAACATAGTACTTGAGAACAACCTATTCTATGGCTTTGATGCGGATATCTGTCAGACAGTCTGCGGTGAGCCAGGGAACTTGTTGTTGAGCATCGAGGGCATTGCTAGGTTGTGTGTGAGCACGACCATTCTGGGTGATTCTGTGGCTTTCATGGGTAACTTATGTCTGGCCGTGGAGAACGAGGCATTGAACTTGTCGCTGAGCATACGAGGGGATTACGAATGCTAAGGATCCGGCTGTGATTAAGAACAACCAGTCAAGTTCCGGAGAGAGACGTAGGAAGGGCGAAAGCACCAACCCGCGCATGCACGTGAATGCGACATGGTTGGGTAAGTGCGCAGACGTACATTCGACCAGAGTTTGACTGCGCCCTGTATGAGAATGTGTGGGATTTGTGCGGGGTATGTCGCGAGTTGGTCTAACGCGGATTACACACTCACCGTGAACCGAGTCCTGCAGTCGATAGAGGTTCGTTGTAACCCGAGTTTGTATGTAGAGTTACAGGATAAATCAGCTGCCAAGATTATTGTTCCTAAGCATCCGAAACAAGGACCCCTCCGTGGCGCGTGCATAGCTGGTACTAATGAGGCAAGCCGTGGATAGACGGTCTGGTATAATTGGTCGGCGTTTGGCAAGGCCGCGCGGAATTTGTTGGCACGTGACATCGACCGAGTTTTTAGCCAATCAGAAAAGACGATTATGACGGAGAAACAATCGAAGAAAGAAAAGATAGTAAAATAAACTGCAAAATGAATATCGAGCGAATGTGTGATGCTCATCTGTCGCCGACAATATTATGGACATCATGGCCGCCATCAATACCGTTAAAAGTGCCCCGTTGGCATCGCCCGAGGAGTTCGCATATCAGCTCGACGAAGCTAAGCTCCCAAAATACTACCTAGAAATGGTGCAGGGTGTGGATTAAATTCGAACCGATCGCTGGAAGTGGGATCCCGGTATTTTGATAATTGATCCTCCCAGCGAGCGGGTTGGTGTACAGGCAACGCTGCGAGAGTCCCACCGCCACTTCCTCTAGCATCGCCAGATCCTTTGCTGATGCTTGGTCCCCTGTGAGTCTTACAATCTTAACTAAAGGACAAATGACTCACCGTTATGTGGACCCTCATAGTCGTACTAGCAGAAGGTCGAGGTTGGTTGTTCTCCTGTTGCACCTCACAGTCTGAGTCGTGAGCCGTCGTGGCGAGTACTACCATCACCGGAAAAAAACGCACCGAGTCGGATTCCTTTGCGCCACAGAACCTTGTCCGCCGCGCGACTCGGAGGCATCCTTGTTCGGATGCTTGGGAACGGTAGTCTTGTGGCAGCTGATTTACCCTGTAACGTGTGATGACTCCCTGCATACAAACTCGGGGCACAACGAACCTTTGATGTTCCCCACAATGTCGCGACCGCTCGCCGCTAGGATGATATGTTGAATACACCATAGTACTGGAAGGCCACTGCGAGGTGGAAACACTCGGAACGTGAGGAAGATATGTCTTCAGAGTGGAGGGGAAAGGGTGTTGATACAAGACGACTGCCCGAGGGTCCCTCATTTATAGTAACCACTCTCGGTGGTGGCTGGGAAGGAGATCGACGATTGAGATGCTTGCGCGACGTTCCGGAACGTCATCGGACTTGTGTGACGCCGGGTCCAAGTTCAAGTTGGCATTCTTCTTCCGCCGCCACTTTGTTTCAATATCGAACGGCGCTGGGTCCGTATTCCTTCGCATCTCCAGAATGACATGTCAAATATGATACAGCCGATAGTCCATCAACGAAGTGCACCTGAAGCCATCCTCGAAGGTCCCTCATTTGTGGCATCCACTTGAAGGATCGACGATTACTTAATATGGCAGCCTCGATCGGGCTCGTGTGACGACGAATTCGGCAGAGCATTTGCAATCATTTCACTCAAGTTACCCGCATAGATGTTGAGCGAACGGTACACATGTTGATGAGACGCGACTAAATGCAGTACATGTACTTACTGGGTTGGGATTAGAGGAGATTTTAAATATTGATTAGACCTGTTGCGAGCCTAACGAATGTCAAGTAAGACGAGGATGCGCGTTAGGATGTCGCGCAAGCCAGCTTTTGGCAAGGACGCCAACGTCTGGATATTATTTATTATACATGAGTTAAAACCGATGAAAGGGTATGGTTTAGACATCATCCAAGCAGACGACTGGTACGCATCGCCATATTATATGAGAGCCAAAGCGGCACTATACACGTCTTGGGAGAAGGTCTGACATATTTATTTGCCAGCACTGGTTCAAAGACCATCCGAACTGTTGTTTGGCAAGTTGTTGGAACATTTCATGTCGCCCTGTCCTTCTCGCGCATCGCGCACGCACGTTCACGCGCCGTCGTCACCTACATGTCTCTTCGAAACATTTCCGAGCAGCATCGCGTCGTCCTCTGTTGTCGTAGAGGTCAATAATAGAAGCTGGACGAGAATCTGAACACATACTGTAGGCGTCTGTATGGAGGCAACCTTAACGCGTAACGCCGGGGTGGTTTCGTTGGTAAAAATAACGCATAACAGGGGCGTTGGTTGCTAATTTTTGGGGCGTAACGGAGCTCTAGCCACTTGGTTGCTAACAATAGCAACATAACACATGACGCGATCTGGTTCATGATCAAAGTTAATGAAAGCCCATATATCCTCATGCTGTCAGATAAGTTCCATTGCTTGACCTGACACCGTTCCCAAGACTGTAACATGTTATGAGAATACTAGTAGTGTAAGAGATAATAAATGACGAACCTTTTTGACCAGTTTACGCCCAAATGGCCTGGT
>JBBPRH010000343.1:0-24808 GCA_038092915.1 Boletus pseudopeckii
CCGGGTATCATCGGTTTTGCCAATTATGCTCAGATTCTCATTCTGATTGCCGTTCGTTTTTCCTAAAATCTTGCTCAGATTACCCAATCCTTGGTCTCGATTTCATTTTCTAATCGTGGGAATTTTCTCTGTCCTTTTTGTCACATGGTCAGATATCGTCAGATGCTCAGATCGTCAGATATCTACGGTCACATGGTCAGATGTGTATCTGACATCTTGGGCACCCTAGCCTAGCTCAGATATGGTCAGATGTCCATTGATTATGGTCAGATTTTCGTCAATTTGCATCCGAATTATGGTCAAATTTCCATAAAATTGCACTCTGATTACGCTCCATGATGCGATTAGTCAGCGAGACCCTAACCCAGAGACAACGAGACAACCGAGGCAACTACGTACCCTTCCGAGACAGCCGAGACCAACCTAACATCCGGGTATCATCGGTTTTGCCAATTATGCTCAGATTCTCATTCTGATTGCCGTTCGTTTTTCCTAAAATCTTGCTCAGATTACCCAATCCTTGGTCTCGATTTCATTTTCTAATCGTGGGAATTTTCCTGTGTGTGATTGATGCTCCATTTCAAGTTGGCACTTGCAATAACCCAGCATATTCAAGGTGAAGATCATGGTGTAGTAGCTCAACACTACATTCACTAAGGTCAATGTTGTGCTGTGTGGACACTGATGCGAGATCATTAGTGTACATGTCTTCACACTGCCAGGATGTGCTCATCGGATTTGTGTACTTGTTAACGGAATCGTACGTGCAATAGATTTAGAGCATTGATTTCATCTTCATTTTGCAAGTGTGAACTCAATGCTTACCAACATCTAGCCTACGACGACCTGCCATTCTCCGACTCCAGATCATGGTCGTCATTCTTCCGTACACCTTTGTTGGTATTTGATCACATCATGTAGTCTTTGGTCTGATCCTTCTTGAACTCTACTCAGATATCGTTTCTTCTGCATCATTGTATATGCTCGACTCCATGTCTCACATGTTCACCTCCACTCTTGCTTCACCTTTTTCAATAAACTCGTTTGCAATCCTTTGCTCTTGGTCTTCCATCTCTGCCATCATCTCTTCCCATTCCACTTGCTCTTCCACCACCACATCCATGTTTTCTTTCTCATCTTCGGTTTCATAGTATTCCCTCCTTTCAAAGGCAATCAGGTCTCTGATTCTCTCTGCTTCCATCATTTCGTCCTCGTCATACCGATCCTGAGCACATGAGCTTCACAAATGCACACAACTTTAAATTATCTGCTCACCATCAGGTGACCTTCTTCTTCAAAGTATTGGATATCTGCCACGTCCGCCGCCGTCAGCTGCAACACTCTCTATCGTCAACACCCATCTCAATCCAATCAATCACATACCCTTCTATTAGAGGTCCAGACCTCATCGTTTACAATGTGTACATACTATCAGAAGGTGGTCAATCATCACTGCAAAGTACATCAACGGACATCGCAACTTGTACCCCATCATTGTTTCTTCCTCGTTCTTCAAATCGTTGCATGTAATCACACTTTGTTTGTAGATGTTTAATCGTTGATCAAATAGGGAAGGTGATGATTCAGGGATGAGTTGTGTGTGACATGGATACAAATGTGTGCTGTCTTTATAAATGGATCGACACACCGATGACATAATCAGAGATGTGTTGCCGGCACATGTAGTGCGGTCACCGCTCTTGGACGAATTCGTCCCCATGTCGGAACCATCCTCATCATGCGTCAAATATGGGCCCCTTAGCCAACCATACAAACCCTCAACTTTGTCCACTTCGTGTGACCCTGCGCGAGCATCTTCTCCTTCGCATGGTGCCGTACTCCTCTCCCTACCACGGTTTCCTTCTTCGGGCCCACGATGAGCGCCCAATGGTATCTAGTACATGGTCAGAATGATGTATCGATGTAGGTCTATCGCATGAATACACACCTGTCTTCCAGGCCTGGCATTTTCGGTTTTCCACCTCGCGCATACAGAGCAACGTGAAGGCGAGGTTTGTCGGATTGCATGTCGATGGTTGTGTGGTGATGACCGTCGTGGAGAGAGCTTATCGAAATGGCGATCGATAAGGATGATGACCTAAGATGGGCGAGATCATGTGATGTCAGCATACCGGTTCTGTACATGCTCTCTGTATACACCTTGATGAGTCTGTTCTCCGGCGCCGAACACGGGTCGAGCATGTCGAACATATGTTCGGCGCATGTTCGGCGGCTATGTTTCACATTGTTAGGGATATACCACAGTGCCGAACATAATCCTTCGCTCGGACGAGTAACTAGTGTTGCATGAAATCCTACTACCGGTGCAGCTATTGACGTGTGACCCGATGTTGAGGCGATTTACCGGCATGATTAGACTAACCGAAGTGATTGTAGTGAAATTACGAAAGGGGTTACTGTATATGGGGGATCGTCCACTGGGGCGGAGTCTTTCCACTGAGTCAAGCGAAATTATATAGCAGCATGTATTCGGCGTGTCCTACCTTATTGGGTGTCTGCTGATCCGTGATAATTTCGGAATTTCGTTATGGCCTCCTTCGTGGGAATTTAGACAGTGATCGTCTACTGTTGGTCAAACCAGAACAACACCTCCAACACAGAGCCCAGAGTTGGCTGGACAAAAGCGCCGAACGCGAGAGGATTGCGGCGAGGCACAGAAACGTTCGGCAACAGCAGCGGAACTGCTTCCCCACATCGCCGCGTTAGCGTCTGTATGTGTGGTTCGTGCGAGCTCAGTCATATCATGCTAGCATCATCAATCACGTGCACGTGCAATGTTGCTGTGCCTGAGCTTCAGTAGGACCACTGTTGTGACGAGAAAACAACAGTGTAATTCTATTTCCTGTATTCTAGTATGGCGAATTCTCGCTAAACATCGCCAAAATACATACGCCGTATTTGCTCCATCTCCAGCACATCTGGCATGGGGTCCAAGAATTTCCCCACTTCCTCCCTCCAGAAGATATTGCGCACATTCACATACCATGCCATGGAATACTCCCAATACGATGGATACCACCCAGCTGTTTCCCAGTCAATAATCCCAACAACTTCATCACCGCGTGCCAGAATGTTTAGGCTGCTGAGATCGCCATGTGTGAATACCGGCATTGACCAGGGTCGATCCTGTAGTGAGCGATGCGGCGAGGGAACGATCTCACTCTCGAACATGGCGACGTCGATGCATGTGGTGCGTGAAACCGTTATGACAATCCCCTTCGCTGACTTCAGTTAGATTGAGACGTATATGAAGACGAGATGGGTGGGATCTGGACCGGCACTTGCATGCTGTATATGCTGTTCGATAACGCCTGGACCCTCAAGCTTGCGCACCGGATCCTCAAGCACATCACCTCCCTCTACAATTCACCTGTAGTGACATGCCCCAACTGTAAGTATGTCACTTCTGCTCCTTCTGTTGTGATGCTAATAGTGTGCAGTCGGCTATATCTATCAAGAGCACCTGGAGGACTTCGGCGACGGAAAGGATAATAACCAGGGTACTTCGAATGACGCAGGCAGTGGAACGCCAGTTGTCCATGTCGTGGAGGACGATGACGCAGAGCTGCAGCGTGTTACGATACCGGGTCAAGGGAAGGAGAAGCAGGGAGAGGAGAGAGAACCGCGGACGAAACTCAGACGAGGGGGAAAGGGGAAGAGAAGGGGGAGGGGGAAGGGAAGGAACAGGGGAAGGAGAGGAAGGGTAAAGGGAGGGGTGCGTTTCGCCCTCGGTCACACATAAGTGACTCGGGGAGTGATTGAAACGGTACTGTTACAATGGGAATGTATTTGCAACCGTTGCGATAAATGGACACGTGAATTGTAGTTAAACGAACTCCACTTTGATGCGCTGAACATGTCACTCGAGCTCGGCGAGTCGAGTATATTGTCGAACATGAGTTCGACGCGTCAGATATATGCTACACTCGAGTGGGGCGGGTCAAATATATCGTCGAACTTGAGTTCGACGCGCCGAATATAAGTCGAACTCAAGTTCGGCTCGTCGAATATATTGTCGAACTTGAGTTCGGCAAGTCGAACATATGTCGAACGCGATGACCATGAGTAGGACTTATGTCAGGTGCACTGGATGCCGAACATTCGAACGCCGGTTCGGCTAGGTGGTGGATCTCGATAAGGCAGTTCCTTTGTGTGGACCTGTGTGGACGGCGTGGGATTTGCCCATATATAAACGCCACGACCACAACCACAACCACGACGACTATCACCATCATCTCTACCACCATCTACACACCATCAACCCCCCATGTCCGATTATTACTGGCCCTCGAGCAACCTCAGCGCACTGCACGTCTCGTACGTCACACAGGTTAGGTGCCACACGCGTCCTACAACTGCCGGCTACTTCGAGGTCAAGGCAACAAACACCAACGTCAACATCACAGATCACAGGACCTCGCTGCCAAACCACTACATGCAGCAGTTCATCAAACTAATGTTTCGTCTCGACCTCTGCGTTCGGCTCTGGCACACCTATCATGCCCACAAGACGAAGAAGATCAAGCAGCGCATTCCGCGGCTCAATCGCATCATGTGCCACCTCGATAATGTCGGGGAAGGCATCATTCGGCCGTCGCTCGGGGTTCCAAAGCAGCATCTCGCGAATTGGCGGTGCGCGAACTTCGACGAGTACCTCGTCACCGAGTACCTCCTCGGCCGACATGACCCACAGGCGATGCAAGAATTCCGATCCACTCACGGCATTAATATCGAGCGAATACCGCTCCACGGGTTAGGTAGGTACACATACATTTCTGTATATCTATCACGCCCTCACCTTGCCGTTAGACTGGGCCGCATACGATATGTTCCGCATCCACAATAAGCTGGAAGGCGGTCAATACAATTATGACATCGACAAGGTGCCAAAGACCGACTTGAAGGAGCTATGGGACCTACTGGAGGAGCACTACAGCCGTCCTCTAGACCATGCATGGAGTGCGTATTCAGCCCATAGTCCTCGTGCCAATCTTTAACTCTACAATAGTTTCGGGGTATGTGAACGGCAAGTTGGATGAGGAGCGCCAGCAGGTCGACGGCGACGACAACGAGGCGCACGATCACCACGACCACCACAATGACAACGAGCACGACGACGGCGAGGGCGAGGGCGAGGGCGATGGCGATGGCGATGGCGAGGGCGAGGGCGAGGGCGAGGAAGACAAGGAGAAGGACAAGGACAAGGACAAGGACAAGGACAACATGCGCAACGATGAGGTCGAGTATGAGGAGGAGGTTGCGGACGAGGAAGACCAGAATGGGGTCCAGAACAACAATGACGATGACGAGGAGGAGGAGGAGGAGGAGGAGGAGGAGGAGGAGGAACGGGATACACGGGTGAAGGCAGCGCAGGTCAACGCGGAGGTGGAGGTGCATACCCAGGTCGACATGCAGGTCGCTGGTGAGTCCCCTCCTTCCACAGCGTGTGTCGGACTTGACTGAAATTCGCTGCAGAAGCCAATGTCATCGATCTCCCACTCACAACGCCTGTGGCGGGAGAAAAGCGACGTGTGCGGGACGACGACAAAGATGAAGCAGGGATTCCGAGGAAAAAACGCAACGTGACTCCCGTACCTCCTATCCCCGTCACCTACGCGCTTTTGCGTATGGGGTTTGACCCAAGCCTCGTATTTGAACGATCCCGTAAATAGTACCGCCATCCATGTATCATAAAAGTATAGTGTATTCTTCGCTCGGACATGTAGCTAGTGAGCGACTGTCAATGCTGTCGATTGTCCCCTACACAGACTGGACCACGATGGAATTTTCGGCGACCTGCCTAATGAATGTGTCATAATAGGGTCCGCACCACTACGAATCACTCAACGAGACACCATACGAAATACCCAATACCGCTCCCGGTATCAAGGATGAGTGGACAATACATCGGGGCGACTTCTGTGCCTGCAGCAGTGTGGAGCCGGGCCATGCGATACATATGCCAGTACAAATGCTATATGTAATGGGTACAACTACATGATATGAGGGTTACTAATATCCATCAACAACCGCTTCAGCACCATAGAAAACGTGTCTGCAAACATGCCCATCGTCCTTCCAACGAAAGATTCATTCGGCGCTTCGGACATGCGGCATTATAACGAAATATATGCTATGTTATGCTACGAGGTCGGCCAACATGTCCTTGATGTCGCATGCAGGTCCCAGCTCCCACCAGACGCCCCGTCGAGATTCCTCTGTCACGTCGCCGCACTTGAGTCCCTGCTTGAGTGTCTTCGAGATACGCATCGCCGCCTTTCGCTCTTCCGCTATCTCGATGTTCATCGTGTCGCTTGCACTCGTGGAGGGCGTATTCAGCTTGTCCTCCTTGGTCACATAATTGTTTGCGCTCTCGAACATGGCAAGGAGGGCTATAAGTGGTCTTCTGTAGAATGTTCCTGTCGGGTAAACCGCTCCGTTAGTGGGAATTCGAATGGAATGTAGATCAGTCACTCACTCGACAAATCTTGCGCCAGGATCGGAAGTCCAAGAAGCATCCATGTCACATATCGATGGATTGATGTATGGATGGCGTTCGTGCCGAACGAGCCACGGATGTCTTTGTCGTTCGGTCCCGGAAGGCTCGAGGTGTCATAGGCGATCGAGAGTTCTGATAGATGCATGGTAGAATATGAAAGGAAGTGTCCCCCGGACGTAAGGCCGTTCTGAGGAGTATAGACCATGTGGTTGGCGCCCGGGGGTTGGATCCTGCGAGAACATTCAGGGGAAAGGATTAGACGATGGGATGGCGTGACGTGACGTACAATGTATCTCCCTGTCGAAGTACCAGTGTTCCGAGAGGAACTTCTGGAGGCTTCACATCAACTGTACCCATGAATATATCGTCCCACGCTTTGAAGAGGTCTTCGCGGCTTGCAGACGAGCTTCCTGGGGTGTCAACGTAACCCCATATTTTGCTTCCAGATCGGACGGTCACGTATGTGCAAAGTCCGCATGCATCGTGGTGGGGATACGTTACGAACCCACCGTGAGTCATCAGATCCCAACCGCGAAGCTTCTCTGAGTCTCCGGATATCGCCTGTACACCGAAGTACGCCTTTCCCTTGTTCTCCCCCTTTCGAGGGAGATATGAAGCGTTCATGATCGCCGACCTAGCGTTCACGTTGTCCGAAATTGGTCTGTGAATTCGATCAGCGCTCTCAAGATAATATGTGTACACTGTGGGCATACCTGATGAATATCGGAACGTCGGGCTGAATGTTAGGAAGGTCGAGTAGATTCAGGCACTCTTCCTCGTCGTCCGCCATGGCAATGAATTCCTTCATCGTCATATTCCGATGAATGTCGGCCAGGTTTGCCTTGGCCTGCTTCCTTTGCTCCTTTGCCCGTTTTATGGCATCTAGTAGGGTGTATTTAGAGCTCGAGATACGACGAACGGGTCGGAATAATGCAAATGTAAATCGAAATACCTTGTGCGTCGACCCGTTGTGTTGCAGTTGGGCGATACAGGGTGATGGCATCCAGAGCAAAATCTAGTGTCGGCGTTGGTCCCCATCCACGAACCAACACTGCACAACCCATCGATAGCCCACTTTCTATCTTCGAGAGCGTTCTCCACATAGATTCGGCGTTGCTGCCATCGTAATGCAGCTCGATGACCATCGGTCTGTCCGGATCGTACATTGTGTCTTGTGCCCGAGGGGCCTTCGACATGTATTCGACCGTTTTGCGATCCTTGAGGGCATATATCAACATTGGATTCGTCGAAAAGAGAACCCATCCACTACTTACCACATTGCTGAACCACGGGCTATACGTCGTGACGCCCAGATTTTTCCAGTCTACGACGGAGGTATCCTTGGGGCACGTGATGCCAGATAGCAGAGATTCCGTGATCGGTGTTGCTATTCATTCATGTCAGTGGGTATGAACGCGTGGATGAAACAAACCACCTACTCCTACGACGCTTGCCCTCTGGGGTGGTTGCTACGCGAAGATCCCTTCCCGAATCCTGCTCGGCCTTACGTTTTCCCTTGTCGATCGCTGTACGTGCCTGTCCTGAGGTTATCCTACGAATCCGCGTCGCTGACATGAAGGCACGAACCTCTGACCCGTCACATTTGGGTACGTTTCCCTTCACCTTTCGTTTTTGCATTCGCGCTGCCGTGGTGGTGGTGGTGGGGGCGTCTGCGCCTTTTGTGGCCCTGCGAACGCGCACCGCGGGTAACACATCCTGGTTATAGATTAGCGCATTCCGTGTGCATGTATTCTGACATTCGCATCACTTACCACCTGGGCTTTCGCCATTACGACCGTCTGTGCCTTGCGGCTAGACTGCGCCTGCTTGGGTAGATATATTAGAAATGGTTGTCACGCGCGTCGTAGGTCGATATATCATACCTGTACTGCATCATCCCCACTCTGAAATCCGATCGCGGTCTTTACCCGATGTATCAGCGCTTCCACAATGTCGTCCGAGGGTCCCAGACCCAAATCACGTCTGATGTTCTGTATTGCGTGGCGAGAACGGTCTTCGTCGCTCACCAGTCGAAGGCCTTGAATCGGGCAGGGAGTAGCATACAGCTCGTCCCCATCGAATTCGATTAATAGCGCCTGTGTGGGATTCCACTTTACCCACTGATTGGATTGAACCATCCAAATGTCTGTTTGGCCAAGATAGAGGTCTCCGGAACGACGTCCAGTGGTGGGAACGTCTGGGGTCAGAGTATTGCCATGGAAGACCTTGACGACGATGGGGAACGAATCCGCGGGGATCGATGGTTGGAGTGTGTATGTGATTGGCGTAATTATTGTAGACATTTCCGATCAATACTGGACGAGTGGACGTTAACAGGACGAGATGGTGGTGGTGGTTGTTATATTGTGCCTTGTGGATACCACGCCCGTCCGCAGCTAGGGTCACATGACATAATTACATAATGCCGAACAAAGACGAACAAAAATTACTTAAGCGTATGTCCAGCACCTTACATATAAGGTTCGAGAATCTCACAGGGTCGTCGAACATGCGTCGAACATATGTTCGGCTATGTTCGGCACCTAAGGTAGGCGATCGAACGTGCCGAACATGGGTCGAACATGCCGAACCCGTCGAACCTAAGTTCGGCCCGCTGAATTTCGGTTCAACCCGTGCCGTCTTCACTGTCATTGTGGATGACAATCAATTCGGTATCGTACATACACACATTACAGTATATATACGGATTCTGAATGTCCTTGCAAAGGTATCCCCAAATGTCCGCATGGTACCTCGGACGAAGTAAAAGATCCAGAATCCTGCTGCCATAGACCGCTTCACCTCATTTACTAAATACTCGATTTCTCCCTCTCCGGATGGACTGATCTTCAACCCGACATTCATCCTGCAAAACGGACTATTATTGTTATGTACTGGTGACACTCCGTTTGCATATGTAATCGGGGAAATATATTACGTAACGTTGTCAGGGCATTGTTTGTTCATCTCGGCTGTTTGTTGTTCATATGCTGTGTTGTTGTGTGGACTCGTGCCACCAAGTAAAATCTCGTCTCTTGATCCCAACCACCACCACCACCACCTTCCAAATGGCAACATACCTCTATCCCGACACTATCCCAACCACCAATACACTCCGACGCCTGCTTCACACGCACCGCAACGTCTGGATTTACGTCGACTCCCAGCTCGTCGACGTCGCGATCGACGACGAAGTCCTACTGACTCTTCCACAGTCATACGCCGTGCACCTTCAGCGTTTTATCTGGAGGGAGGAGTTGATACGTCTAGTTCTTACTCATGCACAAGACCTCAAGGTTGATCCCGACGTCGAGGATAATCTCCAAATGATGATATGGTATATGGACAACGTGTTCAAGCGCGTGGCAGCAGAGTCCAGGGCGGTCTCGAAACAAGGATCGACATATCGCAGCAAGCTATTCGACAACTATCTGCTGATCGAATACCATGTTCGCCGGCACGAGCCTCTCAAAGTTCGAGCCTGGCGGCGAGAGACCGACACTCCTCTCGAACTTGGCGACGTCGATTCGTGTGGTGCGTGAAGTCGTTATAGCTGTCCGCTTCGCTGACGTCAGGTAGATTGGGACGTATATGAAGAAGAGATGGGAGGGATCTGGACCGGCGCAAGGATGCAGTATGTCCTGCCCGAGGATGCAAGGACAATGAAGCTTGCGCAACAAGCACTCAAGCACATCACTCTCCTTTACAACCCAGCTGTCGTGACGGACCCCGATTGTAAGTACTTCCCTGTCACTCATTCTGTCGTGATTCTAATAGCGCTTAGTTGGCTATACATATCAGGAACACCTACAGAACATGAGCGACGGAGAGGAGAATACCGCGGGTCCATCGAATGACGCAAGTGGTGGAATGCCAGCTGTCCATGTCGTGGAGCACGACCACGCCGTGGAGGAACAGGAACAGGAACAGGAGCGTGTTACAGCAAGGGTCCAGAGGAAAGAGAAGGGGAAGGGGAAGGGGAAGGGGAAGGGGAAGGGGAAGGAGCGAGAGGCGACAGAAAGGTGGACGAGGGCGAAGGCGACGGCGGAAGATCAGGTGAAGGTTGCGAAGGCGAAGGCGAAGGCGAAAGGGGAGGTGAAGGAAGGGAAGGGAAGAAGGGGTGCAGTTAGCTCCCAGTCATACATAAGTGACTCGGGGAGTGATTGAGATGGTAGTTGTACAATGTCAATATATCTGAAATCGTTACGATCATGGACCTCGCGTGAAGGTCTGTTGAACATGTCGAACGTCCGTAAATCTCGCATTCGATACGTCGAACATGTGTCGAACGCAGCCGAACATGTGTCCAACGCAAGTTTGATGCGCCGAACAGCAGTCGAACTCAATGAGAATGAATGAGTAGAACTTATGTCAGGTGCACAGGGTCCCGTGTATTATTCGAACGCCGGTTTGGCTCTGCAGGGGTTGTTGTTCTAAATATGGGAGTTCCTTTGCGTATCTCTGTTTGGCCACCGCGCTTTGTGGTGCACACGTGCACATTGGAACCGTGAGATAGTGTGCAAATGGAGACGCGGAGATTGCTGTGGAGGGTGCTGATGAAACTGTACTCGTTACACATGATGGCCTATACTATTCAGAGTTCACGAGCGACTAGAGTATGATACACCCACATTCAACTAGTATCAGACTCACAAGTTAGGGCTTCTTGTGAACGGCCAATTAAACGGTGGTTCATAAGGAGGTTAACCAAATTGCTAGACATAACAATGTCTATCCGATTACCATTGCATGATATATCCCCGACACATCTGCGCCATGTTCGGCAGATGTCGTCAAGGCCACATCTGCACGGCAGGTGTGCTTACGAGCGCCGAACATATGTTCGATATGTTCGACTCATGTTCGGCACTTCTCCACTGAGCCATTGTGGTGGCAGCACACGAAATATCGCATATATGTTCCATTTCCAGTCGATGGCCGGTGTGCTACATCACCGTTATAACGGATGTCCGGCGATGACTGATCTCTTACATCGTGCATGGTTAAATGGCGTTTGTCGCATCAGTGAATTTTGGATCACCCACAAGCAACTCCCAAACCCTACAGCCCCTGCGCGCCTCTCGACCGTTAGCCTACCATCATAGACTTCATCCAGAGCCCCATCCGTCAGCTGTATGTAAATTGTCATCTGCAGAATCAACCCCCGCCACGCCCGGTCTTGGTACATAGGAACAACATGTTGGCACGGATTACGAACCGGCGTCGGAGATGAATGTGGTATACCCATCGCGAATATGGTATGAAATCGTAAGACAACGTATGATCCTGAGCATGTCCTGAGGGTGGCCAATATCAACGGAACATTGATAGAGTTGGCGGGATTCTTGTGGTACAAAATAAACAGAGCCTGATGGCTTAGTGGTGAAGCGCATATGGCCATACAGAGATGTACACGAACAACCACCCCGGGGATCTATATTCGCAATGGAATGCCTGGGGCAGATACCCTTTCAGTAGGCGATGGCTAAGGGCTTTCCGGAGTTATGCTGGATGGTATGTTTGAGCATTGTAACAAACCCCAGGATTGTGATACCGTATATAGCTCCAGGGTTAGATGCAGCATGGAAGAAATCAGACATGATGTGTGGGTGGATTCGTTGGCACGGATTATGAACTGACGTGGGAGGCGAAGGTAGTATACCCGCCGTGAATGTGTTTGAATTAGTCGGATGCATGATTCTAAGCGTGTCCAGAATATGACCGCTATCCATGCAAGATTGATAACGAATCCACCCACACATCATGTCTGATTTCTTCCATGCTGCATCTAACCCTGGAGCTATATACGGTATTACAATCCTGGGGTTTGTTACAATGCTCCGATATACCATCGAGCATAACCCCGGAAAACCCTTAGCCATTGTATACTCAAATGGTAGCTGACCCATGCATTCATCGGGAACATATTTCCCCAGGGGGGGTTGATCGTGTGCATCTGTGTGGCCATCTGCGTTTGACCACTGAGCCATCAGGCTCCGTCCATACGATGAACGTGGGTGATCATGGGAACAACGGCAGACGTAATCTCCGCCACATCCGGACGGAGCGGAATGGAATGGAGGTCTACTTCGAAATCGGATACTAGGGCTTGGGACGTCTTAGGTGGTAATGTCTCGATGATTGCACGCTTGGAGTATGTCACATACACCAGGTAGTTCCCATTATCTTCCACATGTTCGATATGTTCGATATGTTCGGTATCTCCGGTACACTTGAAATAGCGACAATGTGTAGTGGATTCGGGCACTTGGTACGTGAAGCGGCCGTTAGATAGGTAGTAGCGCACCCGTTCGAGATGTACGATATGTTTAAGTACGTTCGAAAACTCCGGTAACAGTATAAACACCAACATTGGTTAGTGTATTGGGGAAGTAGGTACATGAATCGACCGTTGGATAGTTAGGCTTACGTTACATACCTATCACTAGTTCCCAAATGCTGAATGCTAAGCATTTACTTGCTATCGTTTCCTTTTGGCGTACCGGTTGAAGACCCGTCGGGTAGCATTACACAGACACCCTTCAGCATTTCTCACATTCCTCTATTTCAATTCAATATCTTCCCCTACACCACCTCGTTGCCCCACTCCGCTGTCAACCTACCATCATAGAATTCCTCCAGACGATCTGAAGGCACCATTCTCATGTGCATCCCTTTTCCCTCACCTCTGCACAGCATTTCTTCTTGCCTCCAATACATATCCAGTTCCTCTACCTTCCTCATCGCCTCCATCATATACATGATCTTCACCAGACAGGGAGCCCTCTCACGTGCCTCTATATCGATTTTCTCTTCCACGTATATCGCAAACCGCATGCATCCAGGACTCCGATGATGGAGCGCATCCCAGTGAGCATCCCAAATAATCCGAATCAAACCAGGCATCCTCCGGAACTTCACTATCTTCCGCTCCTCCTTGCACTTCAAGAAGGCCTCTCGAAGGCCTTTCCATGTATACTCCACTGCTACGCGCGGAAAACCCCCCCCCATCAATGTTAACATGACACATCATACAGACCATGCCTATCACGAACCTGGCATCTCAGTTGTGTTGTGAATCTCCCAAGGCGTCCTGAGCGGACCCACCACATTCAGGGAGTTTTCGTAATACTGTGTCTGAGATGTGACAAGAATGGATGCTGACAAATCGCTATACACCACCTCTTCGTCATCAGCTGTGTTCGGTGTCAGCCTGAACATGCTACGTATTTCCAACATACCTGGTATCACATCACCCACTTCACTGTACCGCTCTTCCAGCTCTGCACCCAATGCTGTGTCAACAATCTCATACTCAGAGAGGTCCATAACATTGCGCTGGAACCAGTCATCGAGCCAATGTATTGTCTGGGGCAGGTACGCGGAAATCCCTGCTGCCCGCCTGGCACTTTCCATCTTCAGTGTCTGAAAAACGGATCGCTGGTCAATATGCACATGACATGACATGCACCCCCCACCTGAAGGAAGTTTGACAACGCCCCGTGCATGTGTGTGGATATTAAATTCTCGCCCATCAGTCCCAATGTTTCCACCATCACTGCCTCCCTGATGTTGCGAATGATCAGGGCATTCTGAATCAGGAGCCTCGCTGACCGATATTCCTGTTCATTCACCCATTATCTGTTTACAGTAAACTATACAAAGCGGAAAACTTACATGCTCATCTTCCTAGTGTAAACCAAGATATTCAATTACGGAGAACATACGGCTCGTTTTGTAGCAAAAGACTTACGGAGGGTACAGATTGTATTCCCTGTGACAACCATCCTTCAGTGTTGTGGGTGCCAAGGATGACAAACGACTTACGCTAAACGACATTCTCTGCAGTGGTCTGTAAGGATTGTAGTGGGCTACAATCTGAGAGGGTCATATATGTATATGTTACATGCATGCTAGATGACGTACTGCGATACGACACCACAGGCCCGACCTGATGCGTGTTATTTTATAAGAGTATTCAGTAGAAATGGTATATCTGATCTGCATCTCTCATTTATATTTCGCTTGGTGCCTCCGTTGGCCTGAGCGGATGTGGTAAGCGCTAAGGGTAAGCGCAGTCGCAGCCTTAGCGTTACACCATCTCCGCCTATCCTACACAGCCCCTTAAGGCAATCATGTCTATCGCGCTAACAGGGTCGAACATGTCGAACCGATGTCAGGCACTTCTGCACAGCCGTTACGTAGTAGCCGATAGCCCGAGAATATGGTAGTCGCGGCGCCTGCTTGTTGATGGCCGCGGTGTCGCATCACAGTAGTAACAGACATCAAAAATGACTGCTCCCTAGCCATTGTGCGCATGGTTACTCGAACGATATGGACACTGGCATTCATCAGAATAACAGACTGTTCGTCTGTGCTGTTGTTTGATACTATACAAGCAAGCTTGGACACATCCGTCAGCTGCATGTAAATTGCCATCTGAGTATATCAACAGTACATACATTGTATGATATCTGAGTAGTACCGGCCGGTGAAGCTCATTGTCGGTGAGACTCAATGTTGAGATAATATACCAGCTGGGATAGACAAAGCGAAGTGATTCTAGTGAGATTACGAAAGGTTCACTATATATGCGGAATCGTCCCCTGGGGCGGAGTTATTCCACTCATTTAAGCGAAATTATGCCGCAGCATGTATCCAGCATGTTTGCTCTGATTTGGTGATTGCTGATCTGCGACACTCGGCTATTTGCCATGTGTACTTTCGGAATTCCGTTATGGTGTCCTTGGGAATTTACATGCAATGACCGTCTGCTACAATTGGGCAGTGCAAGTGATTTATTGTGATTTCCCAGAGGGTACATTTTGCTCACATTGTGATCATCCTGTGTAGTATTACGCATGGATATGTTACACGCTGGGCCTTACCCTCTCCGTGTGATATCATCTGGTTTCTTTATCTGGTAGCACGACCTGTAAGCTATCACTCAATCGATGCCAATATGCTGGTCAACTCGTGATCGAGGTCATCGCCAGTGAGAGGTTCGTCGAGGGTGTAGTCATTTAACGGGTATCGTGACATGTTTCTGGATCAATTCCAACCCCGGAACTATTCATCGCTCAAACTGTAGAAGCAAAGCACACACCCCAATTACCATGTCCATGCCACGCTGCTAACAGGTCACCATTATGGAAATTCTCCAGACGATCTGAAGGAAACATTCTCATGTGGGAGCCTTGTCCCCCACACCTGCACGCATGATTCATGCCTGCGAAGAATACATATTCAGCTCCTCCAACTGCCACACTACATGACATGCATAATCCCGACCTCACAGGGAGCCCTGTCACGCGACTCCACATCAATCGTCTCTTCCAGACATGTTGCGAAGCGCATGCATGCCGGCCTTTGATAATGCAGAGCATCCCGGCGAGCTTCCCACATACTCTGCATTAGCCCTGGAATACTGTGGGCCTTGACTATCCTCGGCTAGTCCTGCACCTGAAGAAGGCCTCTCGAAGCCTTTCCATGTACTCTCCTTCTACATCGAGCATGTCGCATGTTCGACCATGTTCGACTTATGATCGATGCACCCGTACATGTTGCAGTGCGTTGGCGGGTACCGATAATATAGTTCGACCATGTTCGCCTTATGTTCGGCGCACCTCCGAGTGAGTTAGCAGGTGCCGAACATATGTTCGACAATGTTCGACTCCTGTTCGGCACACGTGTGACATGCTTTGAAGCTAGCTGTCCGATCGGCATAGCATTCCGAAGTCGGGGGTAGCGTGCCTAAGACATTTATTGACGGGTTGGAAATGGCTAACTACATACATGGCATATAACTACACAATATATGGATTCGTAACGTCCATCAGCCATCCATTGAGGACCATCGCGAACTTATCTGTAAAGGTGTCCATGGTCTTGCCAACGAAGTGGTGGAACCACAGACTTGTGTTTGGCGTACGCTCTACCTCATTAACGAAGTATTGTGGCGTCTGCCTTCCTGATGGGTCGATGCGGATACCGATGTCCAATCGATAACATACGCAGAGGGAAGGCGTGGCTCCGGTGACCTTGGTTTCTCGCATGACGAGCGGTTTCCACATCTGCATCACGCAGTCGCAGATCGCCCGCGTTCCTTGCTGTCGGACCGGTGCTGTGCCTGACTCCGGATTGACAATTAGGCGGCGCAGGACTGCCATGTCAGGTGGTATTGTTATTTGGTGAATTATGCGACTTGTTAAAGCCTCTGTCAGAGCTCAAATGCTGTACGCACATGGAAGGGACCCACAATATTTCTTCCAAGGTTCGGAATCCAAATATTTCCTTTCCGAACCATTCTCCATTTGGGACAGGGGGCGTTGCATCTGGGATGCTGCCTGAGGTCTGCGGCAGCCCGTCCACATGCCCTACCATCCATAAACCACAACACGGATGCCTTCCGGCCCTTACATCCGCAGGTATGGATGCAGACCTCGTATCCTACCATTTTGCGATGTCCGGGCGTCTCGCAGTCATACTCTGTCTGTATCGTCCTTTCTTGGGCCATCATACAAATAAGAATATATTGATGTAGAACGGTGTTGAGATGGGATGGTGAGGTATAAGTGTAGTGTGATAAGCGTAAGTCGTGGTGATGAACCCTACGCTTTGCCTTCATTGTTGCACGTCCACATGTCCACATGTCCGTGTGGTGCCATACCATATTGTGTAAACAATGCAGAGTTGCATTCCTTTTATACTCGCGTCACTGCGCTTGGTCAGAATCCCTCACTATCCGATCTCCACTCACACATTTACACCATCCATCGCTGCAATGGCCACCATGCACTATCCCGACCACGTCCCAGGCCCTGCCAAGCTTGCGCGCCTTCTGGAAACGAAGAGGGAAATCGTCACATACGACGACTCGAGTCTCGTCGGTGTGAACCTCCACAGGCAACGCGTGTTGCTTCTCCCCCATTTTTATCTAGACCACATTCACCGCTTTGTCTGGCGGGAGGACGCCATCCGCCTGGTCCTCCGCTACAGAAATCAACTTGACATCTCCGAACTACTTGAAGACAACCTCAAGATGGTCTTGTGGTACATGGACAATGTCTTCGACCGGATAATAGCTGAGGGCGACCCGCATCTCACTGACGCCACCGACTTCCGCAGCGACGTTTTCGACAACTATCTGACCATTGAATGCTTGGTTCAGCGACACGAACCGAAAATGGTCACACTATTCCGGGAGCAATACGACATCAACTTGGATCGCATAGGTATTGATTTTTGTGGTAAGTCATTGCTTACCGGCATCTGGCCAAATCGCTCACAATGTATAGATTGGCAAGAGTACGAGAATCAGCTTGGTGGGGTTTGGAGTGGCGCCAGGCTGGGGTATGTGTTGGGGCGAGCACGGGTGACGTTAAACACTGCCAACACACTCCTCTCCGAAATGACGAAACATTACAATCCACCCCTTTCCACCGATGACGATTGTAAGCATTTCCCATTCACTCACTCACCCACTCGCGTATGTATCACTGATGACGTTCTGCAGATGGCTACACATTCACAGAACACCTGCTCACGAATGACCACGAGATGACTGGAGATGACATTGGCTCATCACGCGACATGGGCAGGGCGGAGGGGGGGGAGGGAACGAAAAAGAAGTAGTAGATGTTGGACGAAGGGAGAGAGGAGAGAGGGTTAAATGCAACAAGGAAATGAGCCAGAAGGGGAGGAAGGAGGGGAAACGTTAAGTCCGCGCCAAGTAACATCGTATGATTTTGGATGAACGGTAACGATTTGGTACTATGTTCGTCATGAGTTGATTACAACGCTGGAGGATGACTGGATGTAAATCTGCCACGCAAACAAGGTCAATACCCAACCTTTCGTCAGCATGGAGCCTCTGTGTAACACTATTAGTTCGGGTATAGGCGTGCGCATGTGTTCAATAGCCGTCCCACATTTGTTGATCTATTGTCCACACGTCGGCTGGGTGGACCGTTGTGGAAAGCTTCCATTTTCGGCAATATGGGTTTTGGTTGAATGTCTTAAGCGGTTCGCGTACACCTTACATCTCAACCACTATTATATCTCCAACCCACCACACCCCACTACCACCCATTCCTTCCAACGCTATGTCCGACATGTACTGGCCCAAGGCTGCCCCGACGCCACTCCATATCGACTACATCGTACAAGTCCGATACACAATGCATGCAGTGAACTACGAGTACTTCGAAGTCAAGCAAACGAACCTCCACGACGGGATTACTGACCACCGGGTCCACCTCCCCATACACTACGAGCAACACTTCGCCAGATTGCTCTGGCGCCTTTCCCTGGTTATCGCTCTCTACAACGAGTTCGGTACCAGCCGTAAAAAAAAGTACAAGGCCTTTCGCCCAGCCCTCCTCCGCTTGATGGTCTTCTTGGACAACGTCATTGAAGCTACAATTCGACCGGCCCTCTCCATCAACATCGAAGATCTTCCCGAATGGAATAACCCAAACTTCGAGCACTATCTCGCCGCCGAATTCCTGCTCGGACGTCACGAGCCTTCGTCACTGCGCGAGTTCCGGTTGATGGTGCCGACAAATATCGAGCGCATTAGCTTCATGGAGTTCGGTATGTTAACGGTTCGTGGAGCTATACAAACTAACCATGGTGTTAGATTGGGACCTGTACGATGATCGTATCGATCCGCAAATAGCAGGATACAGGTATTTGTACGACATTGACGCTGTGCCGAAGACCCACTGGGACGGTCTGTGGCATAAAGTAGAGCAGCATTATGCTCGCCCATTGGACTTTGAATGGAGTAAGCACTATTGCGTTCTGTACTATCTGCTAGATCTGAGTCGCAATTCATTTTACAGTATCGCGTTGGGTCGATGTGGTAAATCCAATGTTCTCTACGATGTGCACAAATCTGACCATCACAATAGGATGGGGAGGACGAGAGTGAGGAGGACGAAGCAAGTGGTGCAGACGATCAGGAAATTCGGGAAGAAGGGCATGCGGAGGAGGAGAAAGAAGAGGAGAATAAGGAGGGTGAGTGTAACACGGTTTCCGGGGAGGAGGCCAGAGTGGAGATTGAGCAAAGAAACAATGAGGATGGTGACGCGGAGAACGGAGAAAAGAATGGCAACGAAGAGGGGCAGGAAATGGCCAGGTGCACCACGGATACCACAGATGTCGCCACACAGTCTGCTCCTGACGGTGGGTTCACTATTGTATTTCCTTTACCCGACAGCTGCTGAGGGTGGCGTCGCATATATAGCGCGACCCTCACAATCCAATGCTAACCCTGAGGACCCAACACCTCCCCCGCCGAGCCCTAGGTTGGCTGGACAAAAGCGCCGAACGCGAGAGGATGACGGCGAGGACACAGAAACGCCGAGTAGAAAGCGCACGGAAATGACGGCGGGACTGCCTTCCCCCATCGTCGCGTTTAGCCCGACCCTTTTCATACATCCATCCAGCCATGAGTAGTAGTTGAGTAGACGTTTGTATGACCTGGAAACGAATAATAGTTAGTTCGATCAGATGTATCCCTCTGTATGTGGGGTCTGTGAGGAGCAGGTTTCCATCCCAATGCCAGAGTTTCATTGTGTATTCGTGCAGGACGGGTCCACATACATCCTCAGGTTGATCGGTGGGGAATGTGAATGTGAAAGTGTACATATATTTATGGCGACACCTCTTTATCCACGATCAGATCATACGTCGGCGCCCACGCCATGTCGACGGGTCCTTCAGCCAATCCGTCGAACCTATGCTCCTCCGTCTTCTTCTTGCAGTACGACATTGCAGCGTCGCGAACGACATCCCAGTCAATCACGCTTGTGCCGAGCGCGTCCCCGTCCTCCCTCAGCATGTCCAGCGCATCCTTTACCCACGCGACACAGTTCCAATCATCTTCGTCTTGTTTGAGAGGGACGGAATGCAGAAGCTCGCGGACTCGATCCATATTCTTGATCTTTGCGACCGTGATACGAACGAGGAGCAGGTTGGTCACGGTGAGGGGGATTTCGATGTCCTCGTATGTCCACTTCGTGTGACCCTGCGCGAGCATCTTCTCCTTCGCATGGTGCCGTACTCCTCTCCCTACCACGGTTTCCTTCTTCGGGCCCACGATGAGCGCCCAATGGTATCTAGTACATGGTCAGAATGATGTATCGATGTAGGTCTATCGCATGAATACACACCTGTCTTCCAGGCCTGGCATTTTCGGTTTTCCACCTCGCGCATACAGAGCAACGTGAAGGCGAGGTTTGTCGGATTGCATGTCGATGGTTGTGTGGTGATGACCGTCGTGGAGAGAGCTTATCGAAATGGCGATCGATAAGGATGATGACCTAAGATGGGCGAGATCATGTGATGTCAGCATACCGGTTCTGTACATGCTCTCTGTATACACCTTGATGAGTCTGTTCTCCGGCGCCGAACACGGGTCGAGCATGTCGAACATATGTTCGGCGCATGTTCGGCGGCTATGTTTCACATTGTTAGGGATATACCACAGTGCCGAACATAATCCTTCGCTCGGACGAGTAACTAGTGTTGCATGAAATCCTACTACCGGTGCAGCTATTGACGTGTGACCCGATGTTGAGGCGATTTACCGGCATGATTAGACTAACCGAAGTGATTGTAGTGAAATTACGAAAGGGGTTACTGTATATGGGGGATCGTCCACTGGGGCGGAGTCTTTCCACTGAGTCAAGCGAAATTATATAGCAGCATGTATTCGGCGTGTCCTACCTTATTGGGTGTCTGCTGATCCGTGATAATTTCGGAATTTCGTTATGGCCTCCTTCGTGGGAATTTAGACAGTGATCGTCTACTGTTGGTCAAACCAGAACAACACCTCCAACACAGAGCCCAGAGTTGGCTGGACAAAAGCGCCGAACGCGAGAGGATTGCGGCGAGGCACAGAAACGTTCGGCAACAGCAGCGGAACTGCTTCCCCACATCGCCGCGTTAGCGTCTGTATGTGTGGTTCGTGCGAGCTCAGTCATATCATGCTAGCATCATCAATCACGTGCACGTGCAATGTTGCTGTGCCTGAGCTTCAGTAGGACCACTGTTGTGACGAGAAAACAACAGTGTAATTCTATTTCCTGTATTCTAGTATGGCGAATTCTCGCTAAACATCGCCAAAATACATACGCCGTATTTGCTCCATCTCCAGCACATCTGGCATGGGGTCCAAGAATTTCCCCACTTCCTCCCTCCAGAAGATATTGCGCACATTCACATACCATGCCATGGAATACTCCCAATACGATGGATACCACCCAGCTGTTTCCCAGTCAATAATCCCAACAACTTCATCACCGCGTGCCAGAATGTTTAGGCTGCTGAGATCACCATGTGTGAATACCGGCATTGACCAGGGTCGATCCTGTAGTTCCATCATCCTCCCCACCTCAGGGTAACCCTCTGGGTGGTGGTCAAGGCCATTGCGTAAGAATAGGTGAAACTCGTGAATGGTTTCAAATGGCCCAGCAGTCAAGGAGGTACCAGGGAATCGAGGGTCATACAAGGGTCCACCATCTATGTTGCCGATCTGCGGGCTCTGCGGAGGAAGTGACCTCAGCTCATCCACCATTCGCTTTAACTGGGCGTGTATCTTCGCCTTGGACTCTGCAGATCGCGATGACCACCCAGAGACAAGCATCTCGCCCTCAATCTTCTCCATCAAGATGTATGTCCAACCCTTATGCACGAACGCACAGTAAACCTTCGGAACTGGGATGGAGGTATGCTCCGCCACAAAACGGAGAGTGGATGCTTCCGAGAGCTGCCGAAGGGGCCCATATTTGACACATAGCCCCTTTGTCAGGACTAGGATAGTTCCGATACGGGGACGAATTCGCATAAGAACCTTAATGGCGGCAAGGAGGGCATAGCGGCGGAAGGCTGTATTGTTGATGCCTGAAGAGGCAGATGGCGAGGTTGCATTGGCCTCTACCACCACGTCTCTTCTTTCTGAGTTTGTCATGATGCTAAAATGTGTGAGCTATATTTGTGCCGTTGGCGGCGGGACGCTTACCTGATAGTTTGATGTGGTGGTGGTCTAGCACTAACCGTGGGAATGCCGCCATGCCAAAATATACCAGTAGGGAATTGCTTCCGATCGATTCTCACGGTTGTCAACATGCTTATCTAAGCCGGCCCCCCTTGATAACGGTCCACCAAACAGACTTCCGTTCCATACCGGATTCTCTACATCTAGTTGAGAAAGTGCGCCGAACATATGTTCGACAATGTTCGAATGTGCTCGACCTTCTTAGTACTGGAAATGGGCGTCCTCCTGTAGACTTGCATCCATAGGCGTGGATACACACCTCATAGCACTGTATAGGGCGGTGGCCGTTCGTTCTGATTATGAATATACCAACTGTGTATCATGTTAAGGGTGAAGAGCATATGTTCGGTGCCCCATGCCTCAAGGTAGTATTGTTGATGCCTGAAGAGGCAGACCAAACCGACTTCCATCGATACCGAATTCTCTGAATTGATCGCTAAATTGGACTACACCAATGGGGCCATTGCGGGGAGCCTAGTGGGTTACCATGTTACTTACAAAGAACACGGGCCGAACATATATTCGACAATGTTCGACTGTGTTCGACACTTCCTTGTATAGGGCGGTCTCCTTTCGTTCTGAATAAATATTCCAACCTTTGTATCATGGTTAAGTGTGCCGAACATATGTTCGGTTTATGTTCGATCATGTTCGACTTATATTCGGTCCCCCCCTGATATGCCTCAAGCTAGGTGAGAGGTTACGGGTCCTCGTCGATTGTGGCCGAAACGCATCCATGCACTAATAAGTCGGTTGGATCCGCAACGGCCCGATTCGGGTCAGGCCTTCCAAATCTGATCTGGATCATCACGCCCATCGATTGCCCTTTAATAAGCTGCCTTCTAAACCACAGCCTTCACCGAAACGCACTCCCCGTACATCCGCATTAATGCCATCCAACAAGCCACGGCTTCATGTCGCTCTATACGCACGCGGAGGAAGGGATACATATCCGGGCCTCGAAGGCAGGTGTGTGCATGGAGCCTATCGCCCTCCATCCTGATACACATGCCTACACATAGTTCCTATCATTGGGCGCTCATTGTGGGCCCCAAGACCGAAAAAGAAGGTACGAGAGGTATGCGGTACCATGCGATAGAGCGCCTGCAAGCACCGGGGACCGCCGTGTGGTCGTATCAAAGCGTCGAAATTCCTCTCACGGTCACAAATATGCTCCTCGTCCGCATTACCGTCGCCAAGATCGAGAACGTGGAGCGGGTGCGTGAGATCATAAACGCCGTTCCTGTCACGCCAGAGAAAGACGGTTGGAGCTGTCGTGTCTGGGTGAAGGAGGCATTGCGGATGCTCCAGGAGGACGAAGAAGCCCTTGGAACACGGGAGATGGATTGGACGTCGGTGAGCGAGACTGCGTTGTCGTACTGTGCGCAGAAGACGCAGGAGCATCGATTCGACGGAAAGGCAGAGAAACCCGTCATAACGTCGTTTCCACCGACGTTTAGCCTGCTTACAGGAACGGAGGTCATAGAATGACCTTTCGTTGCACATGTACTTGTTATCGCGATCATCGAACGTAGGGTATGGATGTCAGTCGAAAGCCTATTTGTACTTCGTACAACTACATGATATGAGGGTTGCGGATGTCCATCATCCACCGCTTGAGCACCGTCGCGAACGTATTTGCAAATGTGCCCTTTGTCTTTCCGACGAAGTGGTACAACCATAGGGTGGTGTTCTGCGTACGCCCTACCCCATTCACGAAATATCGTGGATTCGACCTTCCTGACTGGTCGATTCTTATTCCAATGTCCAGTCTACAGAACACGCATAGCGAGGGCTTGGCCCCGTTGTCTTTGGTTTCGCGGATGACGAGCGATTTCCAAGTCTGCAAGGCGAAGTTGCAGAATTCTCGCTTGCCTTGCTGTCTGAGCTGCGCGTTCCCCAACCGAGGATTAACTATTAGGCGTCGCAGTTCTGCCATGTCGAGTGGCGTCGTCGCCTGTTCGGTGATTCGACTGATTGATTTGAAGACTCCAGTTAGCCAATGAAATATAGTTTGCGTGTGCGGAGAGGAAACTCACGACACTTCTTCCAATGTGCAAAATGCGCCTGTTTCGCTCCCTGACCATTCACCATGCTGCGTCTTGTGGGTGTGCATTACACCTATTATCCTACCGCCGACGATCAGCACCCTCCACTCCCCGATCCCTTCGAAACTGAGTACATGCTCCTGCGTCATCCAGAACGTGTCGTCGCTCGTAATGGTG
>JBBPRH010000344.1:0-24759 GCA_038092915.1 Boletus pseudopeckii
GGTGGTGACAATAAGTTGTGAGCCCAGTTCAATTCAGAGGATTGGTCGACTTACTTGATGTAGTCTCATATCCGGCAAGGAGTAAAACTTTGGCCTAGGTGAGAGCGGTTATTAAGATATCAATCGACATAACATGCCAATCCTTACCTGTGACACCACCTCCTCACGTGTCAAACGGAGCCGGCTGCCTTGGCTTTCAGACCGGACTAGATGAACTCGGTCAGAAAGTCATCAAATATCGGAGGACATGTAAATATACTTAGAAGACCAATGATAGACTTTTCTTCAGTCTCTCCCAAGGTACCTGCATCCTTTTCCTTCTTCGATCTCGTGAGCAACACGTTTGCAATATCGCCCATCGTGTCATTCAGCCTGTTGAAGAGCTTCGAGTGTGGCGTCGGGAGTCTCAACAACCATGGAAATGCTTCAGCGAGCAAAACAATCAATACTCGGAGGCCCCCTCCTTTAGTGCTGCCAAAGGAGTCAAAGACTTCCGCTACCGAGGCCGGTTTACCATCCAGTGAACCAAAATCATGAGAAAACCCGGCTATGCCGATCGTGTCGAGACTAGTCAAAATCGGTTAGATGCTGTGAAGATCAAGCCAGAGGTACCATCGCACGAGATATGATTCATCCTGCGTTCCAGGTTAGTGTAATTCATCATGAAACATTGATTACATACCAACTTTGCACTTCGATTACGGCACTACTACCACCATCTGAGTCGATCAAAGAGTCCCAGACACTCTTTGCCTAAGCTTATTAGTTTGGAAATTTCTCGACACTTGGGAAATCGGACACAAACCTTGTAACCCGAATCGTAAAAGACGCAAGTTAAATTGCGAATTGCAGCGTTACTGAAAGCCGGAGTCAACGTTTTCCGTTGTCTAAATCAGGTCCTATCAACACAATTCCACACGAACAAAACACGACAAAAGTACTCACCTACGGTGACTCTCTCCCTTTGCGGATAATATTCCCTTGCCAACCTAATGCAACCCCGATGAGCACACCTCACGGTCATCAAGCTCTTATTCGAATCTCCGCTTACGACGATCTCCGTGGCGAGCTTTCCGAAAGGTGTTAATATGTAGGTCCATGGTTCCCCTCCATAGAAATGCGCTATTGCTTTTGGGTCGCAGAGGACAATCCTTCTTCCCCCTAGTGCCGAAGCGACCTCATAGACCCCACCATATTCTTCCGCCCATTTCTCATACTGTGCCCCCGGGTCGGGAGACGTGAAAACCGCCTTACCTACGCCCCACACGAAAGAGGGATTGGGTGGTCCAAGAAGAGCAGTCGTTTTCAGTCGGCGACGGGTGACATGAACGACTCGGAGAATGGCGTAAAGGACACCGAGTGCACAGGCGACGTCGATGAAACGTGGGCGGTACGCCGTAGCGAGGTTGTCTGCGAGCAGCGCCTGCAGAGATTCGAGCGAAATGCCGTCGATCATTGTCCAAGGAACAGCACGATGAGGATACGACCAGCGTGGTGACGAGCTTTTGGCACGAATCGGAGGTGGATGAAGTGTAGCAGGCTCTTCTAGCCTTGGTAACAGAGCTTCAAGTTGCGCGCGGCGACTCGGAAGGGGGGGACTCGCAAATGTATATACTGTGCGTGGCGAAGGGAGGACTCGGAAAGCAAGCAAATATGGTCTCGGATAACATTTTCATTTTCAAGGACGGTCAAATTTGTTACTTACTCTAGGAGGTGGTGCCAAGCCCCACATTCAAGGACCACGCTCGGTTACTATGCGAAACGTTTGTAACCTGTCATAGCAAGCTGCCAGGGGTCGTCGTGGCAATCGACAGGCTGATAAAACACGTGGGCGAGTAAGAACCCCGAGTGAGCTTGAACTTGTGTTGAGGGTCCATGGGAATGTCATAATGTTGTCTCACTCAGGTTGTCTCACCAAATGTCTCACCGTCAGAACCCTCGGACATCTCCGTACAACAGCATGTACCGCTACATGACTCTCCTAACCAGCAAAGGTACCCGAGACCCCACCTGACCTAGAATTGTTGGACGTGGTAAAATCCCGCCAGCAATACCCAACTTCGTTTGAGGTCCATCGCGGAACTCGAACCTAAAGTTGCGTATCAGGACGGAGAGGACGACCTGAGTGACAGGTCGTTGTCAAATCGTGTCAGGCGCCGAGGGACGTAAGTTATGTACCTTGAATTCGGCGACGGCGAATCCTTTCCCCAGGCACATCCTCGGTCCGTCTGCGAACGTCAACAAGTGCTTGTGCCCTTGTATCTCCCGTGCTGACACAGGTATGCCATCTTCACGAATCCATCGTGATGGCTTGAACTGTTTGGCATCAGATCCCCAATATGCCTTGGAGCGGTTGATAGATGCAATGGGTGTCGTAACGACTGTACCACGGGGAATCGAGAGGTGGGTGACCGGGGTTGGCGAGAATGGCGTGATGATGGGACTACCTAGGGGGATTATGTCGTCCTCGGTGGCCTACTCAGAAGAATGAGGTGGGACTCGGTAAGAATCGGAAAGAACATACTACACGTGACGATTCTCCGAGTAGGAAATGTAAGCGTAATGTTTCATGCACTACCGCATCGAGGTATGGAAGTCCATTTGTCAACTGCTCCCATGTCGGATCTCCGTCTATCTGGCACAGTTCCTCGCGTAGTTTATTCTGAACGTCTTGATCTCTGCACAGTTCGATGAGTGCCCACTGCAGACCAAAGCATTTGAATTCGAAGAAGAAAATAAGAGAGAAAGGCCGCTGTATACATACGGTCAAGCTGACTAGAAGCAGCGTCAAAGCAGAAACAGATGGACAAGGGTCAGAGCTCACTTGATGTTGTGTCGTAGCCGGCGAAAAGGAGCACCCTCATCTACATTACGGATGTTGATAACCTCCGTTGTTTTTATCCTCCACACTTACCTGCGCGACAACCTCCTCTGGTGTCATATGAAGCCCCGAATCAGTACTCTCCGCCTTGACTAGTGCACTCGGTCATTTGAATCACGAAGTCATCACCCAAGATACGCACTCAACAAGCCGATAATAGACTTGTCCTGCTCTCCCTCCGCTAGGCCCTCCTCCTTCTCTTTCTTTGTCCTTGCGAACAACTGGGCAGAAATTGCACCCATACTGTCGTTCAACATCTTTGACATCTTCGTTCGAGGATTCGGTAAATTTAAGATCCCAGGGAACAGATGCGCAAAAACGAAGAGATAATCAAAGACGGGGGATGGCTGAGTGTTACTCATTTCCTCGAAAGCGTTGGCGACGACGGACTTTTCCCCTTTAAGAGAGGCAAAATCGTGTGAGAACCCGGCGAGGCCGATCGTGTCGAGACTCCAAGTCGGTTTCAGACCTCAAGCGTTGTGGTATCGACGATGGACGTACGAAATATGGCTCATCCTTATCATGTGTACGTTATCAAATGGAGTCTGCATCGAAGGCAGTCATTGAATATCACGTACCATTCCTGAACTTCGATGGCTGCGCCATCAGGACTATCCTGAAGAAGGTCATCCCAGGCAAGCTTTGTCTGTGTTCATGCGTTTTCAAAGTCGTCGATGACGGATGTGACAAGAAACCTACCTTGTACGCAGAGTCATGGAAGATCGGCAATAGCTTCCGAATAGCTGCGACGCTAAATGCGGGGGTCAGAGACTTTCTCAGACTGGGCACCCGGCAAACAGTCAACGATTGTATAGGCTGGGGTCACCGACGGGGCGCACAGACCGTTTGTGTACATCTCCGTGTGTCGTCAACAAGCTGTCCCTTCCAACCTACCCGCAGTAATGGTAAAAAGAGAGCATGTCAGTGGCCGTTTTCAGGAAACGCACCACCATATTAGTCACAAACTTCCCGAGCGGCGTCAGGATGTATGTTGTGGTCTCCTTGGCGTAAAAGTGAGCGATCGCTTTCGGATCACATAGTACGATGCGCGTCGTTCCTAGAACGGATGGAACTTGGTATACGGCTCCGTATTCCTCAGCCCATGCTTCATAGATCTCTGGGCTGTCGGGGGTTGAGAGGAATTCGGGAAAGCCTAATACAAGATTCTTGGAAGGAGGTCCGTTGAGACGTGTGGTTCTGGCGCGACGATGCGCGGTACGGGCGAGACGGATGAGCGTCCAGGTGAAGAGAGAGACTGCGACCACGTCAAAAACGCGGAAGGAGACACCAACTCTCATGGTCGGGAGTGTCAGACTGGGAAGCATGTTGTGGTCGAGGGATACCGGGAATTCGGAGGTTGCAGCTACTTAAATATGGACCGTGTGTTGAAGAGGGACAGGTAGACAATTTTGGCAAAGTATAAACGGAAGTTGAGCATAGTAGCATTGCTACGGTAATCTACTAGGGAGTCACTCATTGTTCTGCGGCCGTCGCACTTTTGCGGCTGACAAGCGATACCAGCCCATCCCAGGATCAAATGATTCGATAGTCGTGGTGAACATGGCACCAAGACTGAGCAAACGTCAACAACGAGAGCAAGACGAGCTCCTCGCGCTCGCCAGCAGCAAAACCTCCCATCCATCCCCAAGCACCGATCCACACGAATCCAGTGTGGAAGAGGAGATAGTGGCACCTGCAAAGACTGGTTTCGCAGCGGTAAGTCTCACTCTGGAGACTGATGGGTGAGAGATCGTGACGATGGACCCAGCTGTTCACGCCAGAGGACGAGCCGGAGGGTGCAGAAAGCGAGGATGAGGACACTACGAAACCTGTCAAGTCTCGCAAGGTATGAAACCAAACCACTACGTGCATGATAGATCTCATGTCTCAGGCATGCAGACGAAGAAAAGAAAGAAAAAAGTTGCTGTCCCAGCCCACGACGAGGAGGGTCCGACTGCACTGAAACCCGCTACCCCGCCGCCTCACGGAACTTCACGGATCAAGCCTGTTTCGAAGAAGGGCAAAGCCAAAGACAAGAAGAAAGATGAGGCAAACGACTTGGACAAAGCTCTCGCGGAACTTTCGATCAAGTGCGTCGTATCAGTTTTGGTTTCTCCTTTGATTGTCTCATGTAACTCTCCAGGTATCCGGACCTCCAACATACTGCGCCGAGTACCTCTACCGACGCACGGGCAATGGGACTTTCCGCCCTTTTCTCTATTTCTGTCTCTCACCTTGACTCAGAGTCCGAGCTCAAGAAGTTCTTTGGCTCTAAAGCTGTCTCAGCTGCCCAGGCTGCCACTTCTACACCTTCCCCCAACCAAAAACGTCGTGGGGTACAACCGCAGACACAGCGTTCTCAACTAACACGCCCGCAACCGACATGGGGTATGATCAAGCAACGGGAAGGTCTATCGGCCCGACCACTTACGGACGATGAGATAGCTAAGAAGGTGAACAATGGTCCTGCCGGCCCTGGAAAGTGGTGGACAGTGGAGTACAGCAAGCGTTACAAGGGCGTCACGAAGACATTTATGCAGTCTGTCATGACCGGCGGTAGGTACATCTATATATGCGTTGCGCACGGTCAGTTCTCATAACAATGGTCGGTGTAGACCCCGAGACACTCTGGCGGGTCTTGCAGAGAATGCCCTGGCACGCAGATACGCTGCTCCAACTCGCAGAAGTCTATCGACATCGTGAAGGTTCGTTGAACTGGATATTCGTGTGTCCATTTGATATATCCAAATCTTCAAGAGTACAGTCAGGCGGTAGACTACGTCTCACGAGCCCTTTATGCTTATGAGCGTGCCTTCCTCGGCGCATTCAGTTTCACGAGCGGAAATAATAGACTCGACTTTGATCGAGTGGAGAATAGACCATTCTTCCTTGCTATTCACCGACAAGTTATGTGAGCTAACTCGCGGGTCCTCGTTCCATTGAACGAGCGCTCATGCTGTGTTTAGAGACTTGCAACGCCGCGGTTGTCCCCGGACAGCGTTTGAACACGCACGGTTGCTCATCTCCCTTGAACCCCTGTCAGATCCTCACGGTGTCTATTTGCATCTCGACTATCTATGCGTCAAAGCAGGCTTGGGTGATTGGCTGTTGGACGTGTGGAAGGTTTACCGAAGCCCGTCTTCTGGAGATTCTGGCGAGTATATTGACCCGAGCGTGTTGCCTGGTTGGTCATATGCAAGAGCTTTGATTCTGAGAGCCAAGGAAAGGGTGAGGAAGGATCGAGGCGAGGTACCCATTTTTTGTTACTCTTCGTACCGCCGTTCTGATGATTGTCCTGTTAGGATTTCAAGGAGGAGAGCACAGACGCGCTCCGACAGGCAATTCTTGGATTTCCGTCGATAGTCCCCCTTCTAGCTGATAAATGCGATATTTCGCTTTCTGCGGAGGTTCGGGGCCACACGGCATTCCGTATCCATACGGATAGAACGTAGGTCCAACTTTTCTAAACTCATCGTAGGCTGACGATGCTCCAGTGGCTTGTCCCAGGAAGAAACCATCCTCCATCTCCTTTCTCATCTTTACGCGCAACGTTCCTCTCCACTCTGGAAGTCCTCCGGTTACGCTTCATGGCTCTCGAGCACAACAAATTCTCTTTTATCGACACTTGCTACTCAATGCACGCACCCGATCCGTGACAAATTCCTCCGTACCTTCTCCTCCCTCACCCTGCGTTACTCGATCTACCGCCACGTCTTCGTCCTCGAACAAACCCAAGCTCAACCCCAAAATCGCACTCTAACCGCCTTCATACCACCCGATATCACACAGGGCAGACAGCTTGCATGCGATCCGCTCCCCCCACGCTCCGCCCTGTCGACATACGACGCCGCCTTCTTCGCTGGCTCCGAAGACCCTTTTGCGCTCGACGCGATGCGTCCTCGGAGACGCACGCAAGCTGAAGAGAGACTGCTCGCGCGACTGATCCCCGACGGTGCCACGCGCGCTCAGATCCTCGCCTTCTTTGAGCAGAACCCGTGGCTCGCTGCACAGGTGCCAGGTGGGGTGGTCGAGTTTGTGCAGATGATGGCGGAGATGCCAGAGGATGCGCTGCACGAGTTGATGTTGGGCGCTGAGATGATGCGCGACGCGGGCGATGCGGGTGTGCAACCGGGATTGGCGGATCGGGGAGCGATGCCTGGGGAGTTGTTAGCGGAGGAGGAGGTCGAGGTATTTTGGGAGGCGGAAGAGGGTGGGGATGGCGTGGGTGACCTGCCGCATGGCGAGCCAGGACACCAGCAGTATGGCAGGGTAGATACGGCGGAGGACGGGGAGGAGGAAGAAGAAGAAGACGAGGAAGACGACGACGAGGAAGACGTCGCTGTGAGTATCAGAGCCCGTGTTCTTCGCACGGGGTTTCTCAGGATGTTTCTGAAAACGCACTACTTTTCTAGCCGATGCCCATCCGCATGGTACGCAACCTTCTCAACCGGCTCTGGGGACGTGCGGCGGCTCAGGAAGAATCGTCCGATGAAGATGGGGGTAGCGAATGAATTGATAAAAAATTCGGGAAGCTTCAAGTTGATGTTCAGACTGACCACAATCGTGTCGACTACTACATACAGTACAGTACAATATACGTGTATAGGGCCAGCGTCCCTTCGGGACTTGCAATCAGCTTCGTGTTTCACGCGATGCTGCTTTCGAACTGGTTGTGTCCTTTTTTCCCTTCACCACGTTTCAGCAATGCTACCAAAGTTGTCCTCGTGACAATAGTGATGATTCACTGCGTAGCAGCGCGAAGCGCAAGCACCCCCTCCTTCCTCGCCCACTCTCCAAGCACACTCCCCTCTTCCCCGGCGAACGCCCTCCACACGATCAACCTGCGCGTCAACATCGCCCATACATGTCCATGTCTATGCGTCCCATCATCGTCCAGAGACATGGCAGCCCGCCAAAGCATCTCCACGACCTCGCCCCACCTCCGGAGCGGTTCCTCCGTCGTCGGTACGTCGTGCAGTCCTTGTGCGCGATGCGGTGGTGGCGGAAGCGCGTGCGGGTGTCGCTCGACTGGCTGTTGCGATCGACAGAGGTGGAGCGCAGGTTCGAGGTGTTGGAGGTATTCTGTGGCGCGCGAGAGGACACCGTGGAGGGCGTGGGCATGCCCGGGTATGCGTGGGATCAGGCTGAGCCGTAGAGTGACCGCGGCGCCTTGCTGCAGGATAGCCATCGCCTTGTCTTCAAAACACAATGTTATGTTACTTGTCGGCAACAAAGAGGCGAAATGGATTGACTGTACCTTTGTTCCGCAGGAGAGAAGACAGGCATCGACACAGGGTCCAACACCATTGGTCTCCCATCGCGCGACTCAGCTTGGAGGTATCGGCGACGACGAGGACGTTTTCCAAAATGCGAAGCCACGCCATCGATTCCTTGCCAGGGCTATCCCCCACCTGCATCTCGATCCACGATAAAAGGGACGACTTGAGGACGAGGGAAGTACAAGCTTGCGGATTGCACGTCAGGTTCGCTAATATCTTTCGTTCCCATCTGAGCATCTCGATCAGCCTCACAAAACAAACGAACCCACTGACCTCCAAGATTCCAGCACGCACGGTCGCGTCGTTTTTTGAGCTCTGGAAAGTACTGGCCACCAAATCCCACGTGTGCCGCCGCTTCAGTACCTTCCAATCCTCGGTGCTCACCATACCATCCCCCAACATCCTCAACATCCACCCTCGTTCCTTCTTCCAATCATCCGAGCTGCTGTAGAGCATGCCGAACAACATCGGCACGTCGGAGACGTCGAGCTCAGGGCGTTGGAGTAGGAATCGCGCAGTGCGCGGGTAGATGAAATTCGAGGGGTAAAAGATGCCGCGGAGCGCGTGCAACAAGATGAGCGTCGTAAACGTCGGGAGCCGCCGAGGTGGGCCGTCGGCGTTCGTGGGTGGATTCATCGCATGTTTGAGCAGGCGGAACACGTATATGACTTGAGGCTTTTCGTGCATGTCGGACATCTACCGCACAAAAAGAAAAAAAAAAGGTTTCTCCAATGAATCTACAAACCATCGACCGCCCGAGTCACATGTTCTTTTTCACTCACCTGTACGCTCTCCCAGAGACTTGCGATCTGGCAGAGGGCTGTCTCGCGGATGTTGGGGTCTTTCGAGGAGAGACATCGAATGAGCAAGCTGACGACGTTGCTCCGGAAGACCTTGACCCAGCCCAGAGGGGTCGTCGGAGGACACTCTACGAGCATCTGTGCAGACAACACGATCGCCATCAGCGGGTCGTACATCAAATCGTCCGCGGGACCCTCCTTGACGCCTTTCTCCTCCCCGAACCGCCTCCACAAAGGGAACGCAAGACACGTTCGAAGCATATAGACAGGATCGAAACTCTGCACGATTTCGAGCGCCTCAGACACGGTTGTGTCTTGGGACGGAGACCACCGGGAAAAGAACGGGGACAGCGACGTGCGTTTTTCTGCCTCGAAGAGTCTGATGATGGAGAGGAGCCGTCTGTCGGGCGACGACATCGTTCCTCCATAGACCTGAAAGAGGGGCTCGATGTGTGCAGGCTGACAGGTATTCGCAGGATGAAGTCGGAAGAGCGCATCGAGCAAACGCGTGATTTGACTCCTTTGGGATGGGTTACCACGCTTCCCGCAGATTGCGATGAAATGTTGATGTTGAAGAACGTTTTGCAGGAGTCGGTTGACGACGACAGGCTGAAAATGAGTGCAGCGATCGAGGTGATGAGAGACGGCGGTTGGGCATAGCACATGCTCAGGCTCACCTTGAGCGGTGTTTTGTTCGCCAATACCACAGCGAGGTCAAGCATGTTCGCGTCTGAGAGGTGACGTTGAACCAAGGTGGTTAACAACGGCTCCACCAGATGCGATTTGAGCGTCTTTTGCTGCGTTGTAACCTGTTCTACTCTCGTCATTCAGTCGGGGATGAGCAAAAGAGGTTCCAAATCACCCACTAAGATTCTCCAGCGCCATGCTCGAGTCCTCCGAATCGTCAGCGTCGCCGGAAAGGTGTCGAACAGCCCATTGCAAGGCACGATCGACGATACTCGTCGTAAGTGCACCACAACCAGAGATCCCGAGCAGCTTGCGTGCGAGAGACGTCGTTTCGAACGCGAAATCCATGATAGGGATGCCCTGTATGCGCTCTTGCAACGCAGACACGAGTCGAATGCTCCTAGTGCCTGAAAGCTCCAAGATCTTGTGTATACACTCGAAATGCCGAGCAGGGCTAGAGCCGTGACGCCGCTCGCCCGGAAAGAGCTGATTCAATAAGCCGGCGAGAACGTCGTCATTTACCTGGGATAGGTCCCCACTTGTTAATGCATTACAGTCGAGGAGGGCCGCGAGGACCGGGGCGAGCATATGGATACCAAATCGAGTCCATCGTTTGCTATTCAGCCAAGTCACGCATGTTTGTACACAAGTCGGGTTCAGGTACAACAAAGCGACGATGATGTCCGCCGTGGAGTCAGTCCAGGTTTCCTTCTCAAGCAATTGAGAAGTCAAATCGAACGGGAGGGATCGAAGATAGCTGGTGTGTGATGGGTTGGTTCTTGATAGGACGGTGGAAAGGGGTTGTCCTTTGGCGAAAGCGATCTGTCCGTCCAGCCCTGCAGGAAGTTGAGATACAAGAGCCACCGAGAGCATGTCCTCAACTAGAGCAGACCCAGGGAGCACCACCTGCAACTCCAGAAGCTTTTGCACTGGGATTTTCGGAATGGAACCTCGGGGCGTCCTACATTGAAGAGTGCCGAGAATGCCCTCTAAAATATCACATGCCATCGCACTTTGTTGTCCAAAGTGAATTTGGATAAGATCGACCGCAGCAAGTAGTTCTTCGGTACCCATGAATTTCACCCAAGGCTGCACATGCTTCAGCTTATAGGGACAGTGTGAGATTCCCTTTCCAGGCGCGAGGAAGCAGGAGTACCACTCACTTCGTCGAATCGACTCGATGAAAGTGACTTTGACATCATTTCCACCCAATGAACACTGATGGACGACATCAATATCTGGTCCTCGGCATCGGTAGGGTCGAACGATGCTGCAACGAGCTCCCGGATTGCTGCGGAAGCAAGTTATTGCCAAGAAAAACCATCGATGAGCGCAAGACCACACCTTCATGGACGTTAATCGCGAGATCCTGTGATATGCAAAGCGCTTGCATCGTATCACACTGGACGACAGCCACCTTTAGTCGCCGTAGATCTTTCTTGCTCAGGTGATCTCTCGCCCTCGCCAGTACATCGGATAAGAGTGAAAGTAGCGCGGCCGTGAGGTCATGGCGACCCATTGAGACAGCGATGCCGTGGGTGATAAGATGGATCGCGTTCTCGAGACGAGTCAGAGTCACCGGGTGCGTATAGAGCGCTGTCAAAAGTATACCGCGCGTTCGTCGGTCCTGGAACTGCAGCAGGGTGCAATGGAAGTATAGCCAGCCGAATGCGCCATCGACCGGAGGCCTGCCCAGTAGCGTTGATCAAACGATCAAGGAAAAGCAACGGAAGCATCGCTTACCAGTCATGTAAAAATTTCAGAATTTCCGAGTCCCACATGTGAGAATGTGAGGGATGGAGGTAGTCGACGAGAGCCCAAACCGCGGGCTCGTAGAATCGCCGGACGACAAAAGCAAGACGAGAAATGTCGGCGGGAGAGGGTTCGACATCTACTAAACGAATCCAATCCACTAATTCAAACGCACTCATCATGCGAGCACTCTCAGATGGAGCTAGATGCGCGACCGAGGGAAGCAATGACGGTGAGCAATCATTTGTACATATCGAGAAATGGGGACTCACGAACAGGCACTTGCTCGATACGATCGAGGAAGGTTGCGATCGTCTTGTCACTTGGTCCCTCAATCGCACGGTAACCGTCATCCCGGAGGTGACGAAGACAGGCTCTCGCGATGGACAACTCCCGTCTTATACCAAAACAGATACTTGGCTGATCTGGGAACAGTTGTCCAGCAGCGCCACTGCTATCCAGCTGATCGAGCATCGCAAGGAGGCTGTGGTATCCGGAATCGTCTTGCTTAGCTGCAAGCATGACCAGCAGTCGCCGAACAAATGTGAAGACAGCAAGCGTATCTGACGGCGTCATCAACCGCCCACTCGCTTTCGCAGTGACTTGCTCGAATACGGTCATGAGTAAGGGGCTAGCAAACAACTCTCTTCGGTGGATATCGGGGGTGGAAGTGGACATTTGTACAAGGGCGGACAGAGCTTCCATGTAACGGTACGGAGTTTTGAGACACCGCTGAGCACAATCGTCTAGGAAAGCTACGATGGCGTCGACCTCATCTGTCAGCGGCGCACCATCAGGTGCTTCGGTACCCTGTCCTCTGCGTACAAAGTGGAAGGGTAGGGCAGAAAGCCATATCTCCACTTCGTCCGGGTCCTCTTGGAATAGCACACTCTCGGAAAGAACGTGCTGCAAAAGTTGCTTTAACGTTGCACGGAGAGCACGCACGCGGCTATTGCAGAATGTTTTTAGGAGAACATAAAGATATGTGTGAGATGAAGAGGCTGGAGACGTGAACAACGGTTTTAGACGATAACACGGTAGGAAGAGTCACACTCACCAACCTTGCCGGCCCAGGCGAACTGGTCACTTCCGCTTAACAGCCGGAGGACGTGCAGATGTTTGACGCTCTGCAGTGCCGTGGAGGCTTCTTTGCGTGTGTCTTCGTGTTCCATTGAGGCACCCTCGTGGTCGCCGGAAAACGAGGCGAAAGATCCCTCGACCAAGTTGAGGACCAGCTTTCCAATTTCAAACCTAGCCTCAGCGACAACATCCGGCAAGTATTCTTGGTAGAGCCAAAGAAGCCTCTGAGCGCTCTCACTCAACAAAGCGTGCTTGGTCGTGTTTGAACGAGCTAAACACTGCTGCGAAAACGCGACGATGACTTGAAACTCCGGTACACGTCGCCTTGCTTCCTTTTCAACTTCTCTTCGCTGGCGACTCCATTGGCCTTCTTCCTCGTCTTCTTCCAGTGCGGTTCCAACCATCTTCAACACGCGTACTACCTCGGCAAGCTTTTGTAGACATTTGGCTAGTGCGAGTGCGGTACAATGCTGAACAATTGCAGTCGAAGTGGCCTGTAAACCTTTCGTAAACAGTGCCTTTGTGCCCACCGAGGGAAGCAAGTTGCCCATGATGACTGAAAGCGGCGGTGGGGTAGGGTTGTAGAGTTCGTCGCTACCCGATAAGAGCAACGAGTATACGGGGACCGCTTGAGAGAGGACCTGTGCTGCGAAAGAGATATTGGCAATCCATTTTGAAGAAAGTCGAGGCTCGAGAGTGAGCGAAGCTGCAGACCAATACCTGTATGGACGTCAGCTACATACTTTGGGTCGGCCCCATGATTGACGGAGGACCTACCCGGCGACGAGCTCTGGACATGCCGCGGTTATCTTGAGCGCCAGCTCCTGTTGTCGAGGATCTTCGTTCACTTTCAATACCCGTAATACGTTCGCCAGGATTTTATTGTGTATCTTGCCCACGTGTGCACCCTTTTGTCGAGTGCCTTCAATGTCTTCTGGCTCGGCAACTCCAACCTCGTCAGTCTCGCGAAGGTACCAGCCGCGGTCTCTAAAACAGATGCCTTGTCCGGGATGCGTGCATATAGCCAAGAGGAAGTGGTGAACGATATCAGCCGGGACGTGCTCTCCCCCCAGCCTCTCCGCAGCGGCGCGATCATACAATTTCAAAAGCTAACGCTTTCTCAGAATATGTAATCAAAATAGAGTAGGGCTCACGTGTGAAATCGTCACTTCGTTGAACAAACCCAATTTCGTAGTCCGTTTGATTTTCGGATCTGACCAAACGCCCTCCCAGCAAACTTGAAGAACCTTTTGTATAACGGCGTATTGGTCTTGAACCAGGCCCTTGAATATGCTCACGAACACCTCGCGATGTTGCTCCAGGAACGCGGTCTTGATTGATGACGCTGCATCTTGGTCCACCATGGATAAAATGAACAAGACGTAATGAATGCGGATGTCTTCTCTGTCGTGTTGAGTTCAAGTTGAGCTGGCGTTGCGAGTGGGGCTTACCAGGTCGGACGAGGATGTCGTCTCCTTCGCTCTCCTTTCCCCTTCTACGCATGTGAAGTAACTTCGGTATAGTCTATACCAGAATAAGTCACCAAAGGGAAAGATATTGCGACGGCATACCTTGTTATCCCAGGGAAAAGCTTCAAAGACCGACTTGCGTTCTCGTCCACTCCCGAATGTCGAGATAGCGTTGAATAGCTTGAGCGTAGCGAGAATCTGCTCGTTATGGCTGCCACCGATGTAAGCGCTTAGTTTTCGTAACCATTGCGGAGAAAGGATCATCCTAATGATTGGAACACCATAGGAGTGATCTGGGAGGTGGTGCGAGAACAGTGAGAGCAACGAAGAAAACAAGGACGTGACGAGGGCTTGTGTCGACGTCTGGGAGGTATCTTAGTTCACGAGAACACATTTGAATGGAGACGCACATCGTTGACTGTTCCCCAAATATTGAAGAGGTCTTGAGCGGCAGGTGAGCTTTCCATCCAAAGTTTGGCTAAAGAGAGACGTTCATCGTGCGGGGCTATAACCTCGCCCGGTTTCAAGAATAGCTTGGCTCGCAATGCAAAGAGGGCTATACCAATGGTTGAGGAATGAGACAATGGTCATAAACTAGCCACGGACCTTTGGAGAGCCCATCTGGATCTTGGATATGGAGGGCCTGTTTTATGTCATGCGCGTTGGTAAATGTGAATCGATCAATGACTTGAGAGCCAAACTCGGCCCTTTTGTTATGTGGACCATTTGCAGGCTGAGGCATCGCCAACTATAGCCTCAAACCCACAAAACTTTGCGCTCAACGCCAGGATAACAGGCAAAAGTTGTTTGGATCCAAAGCCTTTGCCAAACAACACCCACTTCACTTGCCTCATTTAGTCATTCCACGAGGATTTTTGAGACTTGGCCTGTTGCCACATACATACCAGTAAATTTTTGTTTGACTCCGACCACTGGCATGTGGTGACCTCAGACATGTTCACACAGCGTACCCTTGATACTGCCGAGTACTCGTATTGGTGGCAAACGAGCAAGAGAATGTTGAAATCCGACCATACCATAACCTCTGGTAGCTTGTCAGGGTCCCTGGGTCGAGCTGGGATGAATCAGAAAATGGAAGTGTCATTATCACACCGTACTTTACTGCTTACCATAAACCACCGATAGTTTGTCCGAGATTCGGACTATGCCATGTTGGAGATCTAATCTACATTATGGTGTGGTGATGGGCCATTCAAACTGTACGAGAGACCCTAACTGCTGCTGCGGGACGGCAGTGTTCGCCTTATGGCTAGGCACCCGGACTAGTACTAGTGGGGCCGCCGCTTAGAGAACGACTGGTAAGCCTCTCGACTATCCCCCATTTATCCAGCTCGCTAACACGCTGTTCGGTCTTCAGGGTCACTATGCAAGAAAATATAGCACCTACGCCACAATCATTTGATTGCCTCATAGTCCTCCGGCGACCCCACACAGCAGTAGATTGCCAGCGTGCGTGGCAATGTCGATCGAACTGGCATAAACCTCCACGAAGCAGTAGGACAACAAGACGTGCATATGTGACATGCCAGCCTACAACGAATCCCGAAAGATGATTTTACCCACTCGGTCCGGACGTGAGTACGCATACTACATTCCTGGATGATTGATCTCGCACGCTTGCATTCGAAGTCGAGAACCATGTCTACACCGTGACATCAGTGTGGAGAACGACCTCTTGTGAACTCGCCGTGGCGATTGATCAATGTCGACGAGGGTAGGCAACCTCCGAGCAGGGTGAGCCGTCTATCCGATCCACACATCAGCCCGCTCAGTCGGAGAACGCGGCAGTTCATGCCTGCTAACCCTACATTGGAACGTCAGCACGAACTCACAGGTGACCTCGTATCGTTCCCCACAATTGGACGGACCACATCATGCTTCGTTCCTGCAACCGAGGATGCACACACGTCAGTGACGGCGCAGCCGTTTAGTATGCGATTTGACAGCCTCTGACAAAAGTTTGACGTCTTGATGAAAAGCAGGTCATGAGAATCATGGTTCAACAATGGCGGTGATACAAAACTTGCTGCACTCCTTGCGCGTGGGGTTACCCGTCTGAAACATTTCAAACTCGAATAGTGCCCCCGCTGTTGAAATGAAAGTCGGACTCATTCCAATTATCCATCACGCCTAACCAACACAAGATCGGGCATATTGCGAAGCGTTCAAGTAAGTGGTTGCCAAGGATACCCACGGAATACACCTGCCAGAAATCGGATTGATCCGTCAAGAAGGTCAAGGCGGCGGTGTGAACGCCCCACGGGGAACCGGCCCACAAAACAACAAATGCTCTGAAACTGTTTCGTCTACCATGAATCCTAAAGTGGAGATGCGCATCCCAGGCAAACAAAACGTGTGAGTGTGAGCCAGGAAAAAAAAAAAAAAAAAAAAAAAAGCCTATCACTACATCAGTAGATCACGCACCCACGTCGTTCCTGGCTCCACTGCGGGAGCCCTCAAAGTATGCAATGCAAGACGCCATCCGTGGTTGAGCCAATACTACCGAGTCTCCAAGGTGGAATGAAATTTTCATCCCGAAAATCAATGCAACACCGCCATCCGTAGCAACACCTGCAGGGTCCGCGTCTCTCGTACATTGACTCCGTCCTGCGGGTCATTGTATTTGCCCCCCTTCGTTATCACAACCCCCTCGCAGTGTAGGGCTCCGATTTTATGTATGAAACGATCCGAATCTCGGACAAAGTCATCGTTTGTGTGTGAGTGGTGTGAGCGGCATGATTTAATACCAAGTGCCAACTTCCATTCTCGACCCAGCCCTCGCCCGGACCCTGACAAGCTATCAGCGGTTTATGGTATAGACGATATTTCATACGCTAGCATTCTATGGCTTGACAGCTACGTCCTTGGCTTCATATCGATAGGCTCGGCGCTCTGCCCCAGAGACGCGTTTGTCCGAAATGAGGGGACGTTCGGAGTCTGAACTATGGGTAACTCTCGGGACGGTCCCGGCTCGTCTCCGTCTCGAAGCGCGTCGTTACAACTTCAGGAAACATGGTTTATTTGCTGATCCATCCCCTTTTTTTTCCGAGGGCAAGGGGTAGTTACAATGAATGAGCCACACAACGTGCCGCAGGGGCAGTTTCTGTCGGAGATGCACTTTCAACGTCCGCCTCTATGCCGAAAAATGCCGGACTGCCACAACATTCTCCAGCTCGGGCCCCATGATATGTGACACATACATTTCCGCCACCGCCATGCGTGCACTATAGTAATGACAGTGGCGGTAAACGTTGTAACGTTATCGTCAATCCCCCTGGCCACCTGAGTAAACATTGTAGTATGCAAAAAAGATACTCATTATGTACTGTAACAACAAAAATGTATGCAATTACTCAAGTCGCGACCGACGCCGGTCCAGTCACGAAAAATCTGCTATGCTACAGGTCATGCAATGACGGACCAAAAAAAAAAAGAAAAAAAAAAAAAAGGCAAACGAGAAAACGACCGAGACTGCAAAAACGAGCGTCTAAACGTCGAGTAAACACTTTCTAGGTACATTTCAGTCCTTCCTCCCATATCCTGCAAACATAGCCTCAGACAACCTCGGGGCTCTTGAGGTCACCACTCATCGCAGAGTACTGTTTGCCACCGCCCTCAGTCAAGCCGAAAGCGTGCCCTTGTATACATTACTTACCTCGTCTCGGACGCATTCTTGCGTGGTGTCGATCTTGATGGAGATATTGTTTGCCGCCCGCTAATGAGATAATGAGACCATACTCTATCCCATCTCTAGAAAAGATTACCCTTGATGACACTCCAATCATACTGGTGTTCGTCTTTTGTTGCACACCTTGGAGGGAAAGCGACATTTCATCGCTACGAGACCCGCTCCTCATTCCTTTGCGCGCGTTTAGGGTTGCGAGGAGGGAATTGCAGTACACTGTGGAGCGGATCATCAGGAGAGGAATATTCGACCACCACAAAGGACGTACATCGGCCAAGGCAAAAGTAAAATGCGATGTAGATGAACGTGTCTGGCCACGCAGCAATCTAGCACAGGATCGTCAACGAACAGTCGCACGAGCCACGCTAAAATGCTTACTGATATCAGCGAAGCGACGGCACAGATACTGTCGCACTGTCAGCAATATGCTCCTCAATCGAATCACCAAACTCACCTGGTCAAAAGACCGGTGTTGATGCTGAACACGATCTAGACCGCACTCGTCTTTCACCAAAAACGACTCTGTCAACATGGATACGTACCAACTTGTTGATCATTGTGTCAGATCTGACGACAGAATATTCAGAATGCATAGTAAGCGTATGCGCAGAGATATTCACCTCCGGAAGCCAGTTCGCGACATCTGCAACAGAGAACAGAGGAACGCGGCGATGAGGACGTCCCCTGCTGCGGCAATTGCATTGACCGACATCGAAAGAGCCTGGACATGTGATCAGCTGGCTATTCATGGTACTGGTTTTACCTCGTTACCTTGAGGTTAGCCAGCTGTACAAACGTTTTGAGGTCCAAACTAAGCGTGCGTGAGTAGAATGCCAGTGAAGCAAAAATGTGAATTCGAAACGTACGCCTTGATAGCATAGACTATGTGGTGACGTTGGCGTCAATGTCTTCGACGATGAAGCTATCTGGGACCCACCGAGAATCAAAGCTGTAGGCATGACGGTGTTATTTCGGGAATGGTGAGCTGGGAGCATGCAACTCACCGAATTCACCAACGACCAGTGTCATCTAGGAAAAAAAGACTAAGAAAATCACCATGCGTGTCCCGAAGCACACGACTTACCACTGAACCTGTGGCAAGCCAGCTTTTATTGCTGACTGTGAGGATATTCAGTGGCGGGACTCTGCTGGCGAAAGATGGAAACATACGCCTGTAAACGCGCATTGCCAGGAAGGACTGAACGAAGAGTGCGGTGAATCCCTGATACGTGTGGTGAGCGAGGGGAACGCGGGAAAGCCGAACGAGTGCCATACATTGAAGATTACTTCGACCTGGATTATGAAATTGGTCAATGGCGGTCAGAGAGGGAAAATGATGACATACAATCAGACTCCTAGTAGGGCATGAGCACAAAAAAAAATTGCGAACGGGAACCCACTCACCAGACAACTTCCCCGAGCGCATCTGGCATTCCGAAGTCGGTAACAAGATACGTGTAGACTAGGGATGGATGAATACGCATATACCTGTGGAGAGTGATTGTACTTGCCCGAGTGCGTGATCAAGGCCTGGTGACAGCTGTCTGATAAAAGAACGCCAGCCACCTATGACGCAAAATGAAGACGGCATGGGAAGACGAAAAAATGTCGTAAACTTACCAGAAGCTTGATATACCACGGGTCCGAAGGATAACGACTGTAGTAGTACCAGGTCTGGATGCATGTGACTAGCGTTTGGTAGTTTAATGGGATGGAAATGAAAATACGTTGGGACACACCTCCATATAGGCTATAGAAGTGATTGTGAGTACGATCGGTAAGTGATTCAAGAGTGCGTCATGTACTCACGTCGCTGAGACGACGACGCCGATCAGGAAAGCACCGTAACTGGGATTGATGATCAATGACGGGACGGGGGAGGAAGGGGGGAAGGAGCGTACGTATTGTCCAAGCCACTCATTGGTAGAGGGGAAGTAGAGGGAGCGCAGGGAAGGTGGACGGAGGGAGGCTAGTGAGGTCACATACGGGATGGCAGAAAGGGCTATTTGAGAGACATTGCGGGTCCTGGGCTACTGCGTGGTAACTTTGTGGTCCTAATGGCAACGAGTACTTTCGTCATTGGAAAGCTTTCATCCGCCGATTACACGACCCGTCTTCCCTTACTTACCCCATTAGTATTAACATCTTCTCATCTGATCCTCAAACGAGGTTCCATAATAACTTACCTTCTATTGATGTTGTCTCATCACCATCTGCATCAACCCTGGCAGTGTCAGACACTTCCTACTTGACCTTTCCACTTCTTCCTTTCCCAGTATCATTTCTTGACCCCGCCTTGGTCGGCTTAATAAGCTTCACTGTCTGAAGATGCGGTGGAGTTGGGCACGGAAACATGCGTGATCAATTGATTGGCTGTTCGGCCTTCAAAATCCGCGTACTAGAAACAAAGTAACATGGCTACTTTGTCCTATCGCGTCATCGTCCCAATAGCACGCGATCATTGTCCATGTTTTTTGTCGTTTGCCATCCATACTATGTCCACCAAGTCACCCGATGACTGTTCGAGCGAGATTGTTTCCGATTTCTACCAGCGTCGTCATGAAGGTTTCATGGCGCTGAATAGCAGGTCGGAAAACATGAGTAATTGACCGTGACGATCGGATAAGGCTGGAAGGACTCGGAGTGCCCTCGCCGTCATACCCTTGGTGTGGCCATAATATCATTTAATTAATGAACGGTTACCCCGCTAGGTTCTTGAAATGTGGTTTTTCCGTGGATCATGGCATGTGGCAGGTGGAAGGTGGAACTCGCCAGTACTTGGCAGTTCAAGCAGTGGAGTGTCCCAAGTGATAATCGAAAGGGTACGATCAAGCCACATCAACATTGTCAACACTCGATCGCACTTGCTGTGGAGACACCATCACCACAACACATTTTTATCAACGCAGTGCAGCTGAAGACGTGGGAGACCCGCTCTACATTGTTCATTCAGTTAGCAAACTTCAAATAGTGCATTATTTGTAGAGTAGCGCTTAAACCAGCTTGGGGTCATTGCTCAGCGCTCACCGTGGAACCTATTCGGATCAATGTCACTCCCGAACGGGATTACTTTTTGTGTAGTTGCGTGTGTATTTCCACAATCGATGTCCGAGGACGTCTTGTTATTTGGGCGGTCATCATTGGCAACCCCCACGCTCAGCGCGTCACCAGTCAGAATGAAAACACCAATGGCTTTCATACGGAGTAGCACTGGAAACTGGTCATGGGAAAGTAGATGTGACCTACCCAAGTTAAGCCCATGCTGTGGCTGGGCGCGTACCTGCGACTCGACTCTCGCGCTAGTCTGCATCTGGCAGCTACACTGGTTTCGTAGGGTTGTCCTTCCAGGCTGTGTCGGCGATGCAGTGTGCCATTCAAATCGGATGACCTAGAATTGCCAACATGTCGATGTCTGAACAAAGATGACCATAAAAGCACCGCAAGAGATCCGCATGGACGAGCCCGCCGCGTGGATTCGATTCTTTCCGGATGGCAGGCAGTTGGTACGCCTTTCAGAACACAGGATGGCCATTCGATTGCGCGTGTCAGAAGGCTGTTGTAGAATGGGGTCATCCATAAACACGTGTGTTGTGGTCGTCTCGAAAGATGGACGGTGGCTTGTCGGTGGGAACGAAGATCGCAGGGCAAAGACCTGGGTCGCCAAGACGTCTTGACCACGATGGAATACCACAGCCAGCGGTGTGTCACGAATGGTGGAAGTGTCGCCAGCCTCGATGACGATTGGGAGAATGCCTCAGTTACCTGGTGGGTCGTGTTGATCTTGGTGTGGTCGCATTTAGTTCTTTTCCCCTTCTGGCGACCGCCTCGCTCGTACCCATTCTTCTCCTAAGCGCGGTTTGGCCTATCCGTGGTTGAGCTGATCAAGCTCTTGGTTAGGTAAAGTGGAGCAGTTACTAGATGTGACCGCAGAGAAGAAGTCGTTGCTGGATCCCACGACGAGCTGGGAACCACTCGGTTGGAGGCTGCAACCAACGAAACTTGAATTTCATCCTGTGGTTCACATGGGGGCAGTACTTGGACTCCACTATCATGCGCCTACATTGGGTCCGCTCGAATTCTCCGTTGCTCAGCTTTCGCCCGATGGCGGTCCGGGATCACTGAACCACTGGAGTTTGCGTGATCTCCTTCAACTGAAAGCTTACACCATCGCGGTAAGTAACGCTTCACACGCCGCCAACTCGTATTCAAATTCAAAAGTGTAATCAGCAATGTTCTTCCTGTACTTGCTTCCAGTCTACAAATCTCTCACGACAGAGGTCGAACAGCCAACTTATTGCTAGTCACAGTCCGTGAGTTTGTGTGGGTTTCTAGTGGCGCATTAACGTCTCAAACGCATAGTGGTTCCTGGCGCTAGTACTGACGATCAGCAATCTCGTGCTAGCGCCTGCATTCGTGAACCGTCCACTCGTCAGAGTGTCCAAGTCAATGGGAGGCAAGAACACATACACGGTACCATTTGCTTGTCCTGTCTGGGAGTTACGCATATACTCACGTCTAGTCACTAGCTAGATGGCCGACTCCCATTGCTCATCGTGCAATGACCCGACAGGGAAAACATGAGACTGCAATGCAAATAATCGACGCCGCACTTGATGAGCTCTCTTTCGCATGTAGGATGATCATCAAGGTGAGTCGCATATCCCACGTTTGTTATCATTCGGTGCTATTGAGCTCGCTACTCCTTTCAGCCAATCATTGTCTTTGAGCCTGTGTTCCACGACGAAGCCGTACGCGCCGTAACCATGACAAAAGTCACGGAACTTGTGGGGGATAAAATGGGTGTGCAAGTATGTTCAGGTAAGTATATCTTTCATTTCAGCCTCGATTGTGGTAATCACCGGTGCATTTCTACAGGCATATATGCACATTCTTCTGAGGAAGAAGACTGCAATGAAAGAACGAGAAGTATGAAGAAGTTGTGTGCGATGTTTCACAAGCACGCAAACTCTCGGTCCATTTGGTTAATTTCCGAGGCGCGGTACCATCTTTCTGGTAAGGTATCCGGTTTCTGAATCGTCCGTGCCGTTATTCAAACGTGATCATTCTCACTGGAAGGTATTTAGATGGGAATATCATACCCTTGTGGTTTGAAGTTCACCGGCAAAAATGTGAGGCGCTGCTTGCTTCCCGTCACATGAAGGAGGCGACTGGTTTCTTGAAGACGGTGGTGGATAAATTCGGATGCGACAAGGAAGGTGGACTGTTTAGGCAGTAAGTACTTCGTGCGACTCTGGCTCAGTTGAGTGTCAACTGCACCCCCGTGATCAGTGTTCAAGTAATAGTGTGTCGAAGACGGAATGCCTCGGTGATAGGGCGATGTAATCAAGGCGTACGGTAAAGCCGTATGCTCGACGTGGAGGCACCATAGAGCATTCTTAAACGTACCGCAGTGCGACCAGCAACGAGAGCAAGGGAAGAGCCGTTTGATGATGCAAAAGAGGTACGTTTGCTCTCAATACCCTGTGAACGGATAATCATGGTCCTTAAGCGATCACGTGTATTCCCTCCTCCCCTGGTGGTCATGACGGGAAGTATAACACGCTACTCAGCGTCCAGCGCTACGACGAGGTGAGCGGGGCATGCCTTCGAGAATCCAGTTTTCAGTCGACCCGACGACCCAAGGTAAGCGTCTCGTATAATGCGAGTGTCATGTATCGAGTGTATTTCGGCAGGGATGCACGAGCAGTACACGAGTTCCCCCGAACGAAAGGCTACGATGCAATATATTCAACAAATCCTCACGCGATGTCCGCAAGCACTCATCGATATGAATACGATGATATCTGCCACAGAACGGAGCAGGTCAGTACGTTCGCAGAAGCACCAAACGTTCAATACATTCGTATTGTCCACGCTGACGAAATAAATTTGACGTGGAAACACGTCCAACAAACAGTCGAAGAACATTTCCAATACGTCGCCTTCTTGCACGGGTGGGATGAGCAGTTCGAAGAAGCGTTCTTCCACGATGTGTTGGGTAAATCAGTCTACGATCTTTGATTCATCACCTACGAAACGCAGGTTCTGCGAGACGGAACGCGATGCAGGTTATCGATGGGCATGTGGCGACAACGTGCTGTGTCGATAAGATTATCAGCACCGCGCTAAACCAGACGGTCACGTCCATGCACCAATGGTATGAAAATGCATCCCTTGCGATTGCTCCCCTTGCCAGGCGTAGAATCCCACGCTTAGCACCGACGCGGAAACACGACATGGCGTACCCCCTCGATCGGTATATGCGATAGCGACTCGATGCCAAAGTACGTATGGCGCGAGGGTGAGGATGAAACAGTGCTTGAACACGTCCTCCAGGAGATCGTGGCTCGTTTGGGGCGACGCGAGTGTACTCGCCTGGATGACCCCTGGGTATACCACCATCGTTCAACAGCTGCCTTGCGCCGCGCACGTTTCCGTTTTATTAACAACGTCGCAGGTCCAGTCGGGTGCCCCGTCTTTTTTTTTTTTCCGACCGTGGACACCCTCATCGGGCAGCGTGGTGAGGCTAATCCATGGATCCGCGATCTTTTGGACCAGCCCTATCCACAGGGTTGGGCACAGCTCGGATAGCAGCGATTCCGACGCCGACTAGAGTCGCTCGTCCGCCCAAGCCAGACGACGAATACAAGTACCCATGCACTGAACCTGATCCATTCGCTTCGAACAGCCCTTCAGCACACTGTTGCTCCGGCCCAAGTCGCTGAGCCCGTCGCCGCTGACGATGGAGATTGCCGTTCAAAATATGCAAGCACACCCCCTCCTCGAGGGACGTACGTGCGCATGTGCGGGAGAGACTTGCTGTGATGCGTAGACGAGTAAGTTTAATTTACCAGACAGCGATTCAAAAATCTCTGGATGTACGCCATGATTATCCAATTACTGTAACCGCTGACTCGTTTCCCACTTATGCAAAAGTCGTACACATTTCATGTTTGCACATACACGCCGTGAGTGCGAGTGCGTTTGCCCCACCCACAGGTTGTCAGTCGGACGGAAGCGACGGGTATATGCGTGTGACACATTTCGAATTCTGTATACGCCGCGCCAGATCCAGTACCGATGGGACGGAAACGAACGGGAATAA